>VRLP01006624.1:0-27129 GCA_009660295.1 Lophius piscatorius | reverse complement strand
ATCTATCTATCTATCTATCTATCTATCTATCTATCTATCTATCTATCTATCTATCTATCTATCTATCTATCTATCTATCTATCTATCTATCTATCTATCTATCCATCCATCTATGTGAGTTCTCTTATTTCCTCCTTTCTTTCTGATAATTATAGGACTATCTATTTAATGTTATATGTTTGACAAAAACTAATTAAAATTTTTTTCAGTTTTCATCTTTTCATTACATAAACACATTGTATTTGCATATCAGTTAATCTCTTGTCAGGATGGCAAAGGAAAGTAGAAAAGTAGGTAATATATAATATTGCTGATGTCCATAAAAATGTTTAGTTGCTTGTTCAGTCATTCGCACACACTTACCAACCATTTACAATGAGCTACAATGCAGTTGTTGACTTGACCCCTGGCACATTGTGGGAATCAGGCTCAAATGAAATTTTGTTGACAGTCTAAAATGAGAACCGGTCCCCAAGCCTGTGATAAATGAACAGCCTGCCTCCTGAGCTACAGTCACTTATAATAATTATTTCGTGCTGTTGGCAGTTATAAAAAGGCCAGGTTATAAGCTTACATTGTGGGAGGCAGCAACCTTGAATGTGTCTGTGTATGTGTGTCACATCCAGCTAGGTTCTACTGAGATTCATCAGCTCCTCTCGTCCTCCTCTCTTCACTCATGCTGTGCATACAAACAGCTAGCACCCACACAGAACTACACATGCACAGACAACAGAAAAGCCAGCAGCCGCCCCCCCACACGCACACACAGACACACACGCGCAATCAAATGCATAACAGCCACATGAAGGATAAGTACCTAATACACAAAGACACTGGTTGAAAGACGATCTTCATGTTTTTCTTTACTGATAACATTACAACTATATATATATATCTATGTTAATTACTAGAAGAATAAGGAGGCTACAGTTAAAAGGGCCGCACAGAGATTAACTAAATAATTTTCCATGTTTCTCTGCAATAGGCGAGTTTGTAGGTGGAAATAATGTTAATGGTTACTGTGGATACAGAGAGCCTTCAACATCTTGTCAGAGGGAAGATAAAGAACATTGTTTTTATGTTATCACACAGCGGTGTAGCAACATTTTTATTTCACAAATGTTGAATTTGTTCCCATCTCTTTCCATTTGACATTTTGATAAATCACCATGAATATGACTGCATATGAAGAAACATCATGATGAATCAGGTAAAATAGAACAGCTACCCTACTACTTACTACTACTACTTAGTATAAAGCTGTTTAGCAGACTATTCTGGTTTGATGAACACAACATGAAAAGATCTTCTCATTGCATATTTCAGTGAGATGTCTTCTCCAGCATCTGTTGTCTCTCTAGCTCTAATGGTTTAACATCCAGATTTACCATGCAAGCATTCACAGAATTTATAGTAAATTTGGAAATGAATGCTTGTTTCCATCCAACAATTATTTAGAGAGGGTTCAATTATATAAACAGTAGGTATGATTGTACTATTGCTGAAGTGGGCACAAAAAGATAATGCAGTTAAAAGAGCCACAGTTAATGGAATGCAATGTAGAAAACCAAATGGACATGATATTGTTTTTAAAAAACATCATTCTTTTAACTGTACAGTTTTCTTCAACACAATAATATATAATGTAAATGGTAGTACACCGACCCAGTTCTCAGGTAGTTCTTCTAGTTGATCAGATATGTAATCTATTTGTTTATCTGATTTCAATTAGTTTTAGTATTATCGTAGCAGAGGCTCTAAAATTATCCTATTTTGAGGAAAATTATCGTACATGTCGAATTTGCCTCGAAATTCTTGTTAGAGCTCAGTGTTGCATCCTACTACTATTATACTGTATAACATAGATTTACTTTCCCATTACAGTTGGACAATATTGCCGCTGAGGGAGCAGCGTCTCTCTCTCTGAGTGGTGTGCAGGTGGAGCTCCACCCAATGAACAACTTTTAATCAAACATTGTCCTCATAGTGGCTTTGGTAATAGTGATACCTATTTTGTTACATTTTGTGTGTCTTAAACATTATTAAGACTCCCAATCTGTAACAAACATTTTGAGTTGCAGTCTCGATGCTGAAGGGAGAGGACGCTGGCGTTGTCTGTTCACCGCTTTTCCGTCAGAGTTCTACAGCCTGCAATATTATAAACCGACAAGTGTATCTTTATTGTTGCTCACCGGCAAACCTTTTGGATTTCTATCATTATTTGTATTTGTTATTCTGTATTTGAATTTGTATTTGTATTTATACGGATTCTACCGAGTCTTGTGACCTGTTACTGCAAGTGTACCATCACCCGGAGACTTCGTTATCTGTTTCGTTATACGTCAGTTTCTGTTTGTTCATCGTTGATGTCAGTTTGTTTATCCTTCTTGTTCATCACGGCCCCAGTGACACTTTCACCAAAAGCCGCTGTTGATCACTTTCTGTGTTTGATATTTTTTTTCTGGGCATCATGTCCATGAAAATAATGGCTAATAACGTCCTCTGTGCGTCTCGTCCATGGCTAACGGCTAATAACGGGCTAGTCCCCACAACCAGACGATGATAAATTATTCCGCCACCCAACTGATGATATTCAACAACTACAACACTCCATTATGCATATGGCCCTGTTACATTCAAGTTGCCGTTCTAAGTTTGTTTACTCCCGCTCCGATCACTCCATTCTATCCTTTTGGTCTGACGTGCGCACCGTCACGTCTCAGACTTGTCATCAAATTTCTGTCGCTCTTCCGTCTAGTGGCCCTGGAGTTTCCTCAATAAAGCTACTCACTGAGCGTGTTAGAAAACGTGGAGTGGTATTCAGTCTTCTTCGGCCGATACAGAGACTCACTGCTCCATCTAGTATTAAAATTGAACTCTTTATTACACAATCACTCACAAATAAATCATGCCTCATGCATGACCACATTCTGGACAAGTGTTTGGACGTGATTTGCCGAACAGAAACCTGGCAACAACCCAAGGTTTTTTTTCTGTCCTGAATGAGACCTGTCCCGCTAGCTACCGTTACCTTCAAAAAGCCTGCAGCACTGGTCGGGGTGGTGGTCTGTCTGTCTGTCCTCAATCACCAGTGTATCCATGGTAATGCAGCCCCCTACCAGAAAGAACTACTCACCCCACTAGCCTCAACACGATCCCTCCGTTCTACCCACTCAAACCGCCTCTTCTTCTTCCCCGGACTAAGCTTAGCACCATGGATTATTGGGCCTTCTGTTCTGCTGCCCCTCGTATGTGGAATGCCCTTCCTGACCATCTGAGGGCTCCACAGATGAATGAGACTTTTAAAAAATGACTTAAAATTTTCCTCTTTAGCAGAACCTATTACTTTAATTAATATTGCCGCTTTTTGGTCAGGTTTTTATATAATTATTATTACATGTTTTATTGATGCTTTTATCTGCTTTTACCTTGTAGCAATTTGAGATTTGATTAAAATGTAAAGTACGTTATGAATAAAATGTATTATTGTTATTATTAAACATCAACGAAACACCCTAAATTATTACTCAAGAAGATATAGCTACTTACAAAAACAGATGTTTAAATATGTCTTTTTAAATATGGCTTAACCTTTGCTATTTTCACACGGGTGTGTATATGGTCGTTTTCAGATGTTTTCTGTCAGCAATGCGTTTTTTAAATCTGCATTGGGTACAGGGATTTTTTTTCCTGATGCTTTTTAGTTTTGTAAGAACTGGGATCTTATCCATAATTTGCATGTAGAGACAATGACAAAAAGCTTTGTTGTCGCATCTGGCCACAGGTTTTCGCCAGCCAGAGAGACTCCTACACCATGTTAGGGAGTCCAGCAGCAGAAGAGAAGAAGCTATATTTTGGGCGTGAGGTTTTGGTCCTGATGGACCTCAGCCTCCTGCAAGACGGGAGAGTCTGAAAGAGATAATGCCCAGGGTGAGACGGATCGGCCCAATCATGGTACCGAATGAGCAAATAAACAAATTAGTAGGGGGTGGTCTTGTTTAAAGCCACTATTCTCACATGCAATCACTAGAAACAACCACCACATTATCCCAGAGGACCATGGTCATTTTGTGACACAGACCTATTACTACCTGTAAATAGATCAGTGACAAAGAACCTCAAAATGATAAAACTACAGTCTAAAACACATTGAAAAAACAAGTGTTGCCAAAAAAGGTAGTTGTAGTTCCTTCATCAATTAGTGAATCTTGTTTGTACTTTTATAGACTGCATGACAACAGACAGTATTATGTGGCCCAATAACTCACCACAGTCCTTGCGGTGGCCGTGAAACTGGTCCATAAATTAACTATTCATACAGGGAGGCTCTCCCCCTTTTCTCTCTCTGGCCTTATTCAACACCCTTGCTCTAATTATTCAGCCTTAAATAGATGGGCAGACCTACATTACTGACACAGCTCTTCATACAAAATGTACTATTTAATACACAGATGGTAGCACAGGCTGTCTCAAATACATACACACACACACACATGCACACATACACACACACACACACACACACAGACACACACACACACTATGGGTATATATTGAATAGTGCAGCTATAAACTTCGTTCAAGGTTTTTTAGACTCTTAGACTCATTCAGCGATCGGGTCCGCCTTTGCTAAGGTCAACTGTGTGTAAACAATAACAAAAGCAATAGAGTGCCTCAGTCATCAAAACATGAAATCATACTCTGTGGACACCATCGACCAAAATTGTGAAGGAGAAATCTATTTTAATCCCCATGAGCTGCAAGAAATGTGCAGTTTGGTCCAGTGACTGCTTATCATGCCTGCTATTCATGATGCTGTCCTAGAAGTAGTCCTGTTATGTTATTCTATTTTAGTGTTCACACTAGGCTTTTTCTGGTTCAAAGTTACAAAGAAATGTTTTACATTTTTCCTTAGAAGAACCATTAGAGTACCTTTTTTAGAGAATATACTTCTCTTTTTACTTGTTACATTTGTGTGGTCAGTAATTTGAAATATTTAATAACTGTAACCACACTTTTTTGCTCTATATTTGGTCTCCTTGATTTCTGAAAGCTGAAGGTAGAACATTATTATATATGTTTTACCTTCAGTATATAATATGATATATGAAAATAATAAGTCAATTTGTCTCTACGTGACCAGTTTGCCAATCATTAAGTAAATACTTGCTATTAAAGTCATTAATGCAGGCTTCACTATTGACACTGTTTTGTTGAACCTTTTCGTAAACTCTTACATGGTGACTGTTATATACAGCCGTAATTTATCAAATCATGCTAAAAAATGTGTTTATAAAGTAGGCCTAGTGTAGTGAAATTTAACCCATTGTTTGACATCTTATCGTTGTAATCTTCCCAGTGTTGAGCAGGGTTAAGAAACAAACAGACCAAAGTGACTCGCCGTACACCATCAGAGGTAGTTTTTATTTATTCATGAATGTTTTCAACAAAGTTTGTGAATACAGCACATTTAAAGATTTCACATAAATCATGTTTTTTCCTCCCAAACTTCCTTTTCAGCACTTGATATCTTAATCACTACTAAGTTTTACAGCGTTTACATGAATAGCAAAGTATGACGCTGGATTGTACTGGATTTTACATGAGTCGGTGACATAGGTGTAAAGTAATTTACCCTTAATATATTACAGTGAAACTAGAAGGCAGAGTTTAGAGCAAGTGAAAATCAAATATCATGTTGTTGATAAAGACAGTACACACAACTGTCTGACATATCCATCTTGTCCTGTTTGTGAGCCTTAATTACTCAAAATCCCTCTATTAGTCATACTTTGAGATTTGATCCAAATGTAAAGTGCATTATAAATTAAATGTATTATTATTATTATTATTACTTCAACAAGGTTAAAAAAAGTTTAGTCCAGTTGAAAGCAGGTTTTCATGTGCTATACACAAGAGTGATAGGCACTATGGTGCCTATCAAATATATTAGACAAAAGTCGACCCACACGCTACACAGGTTAATGAACTATGTCATGTAAACAGCATTTTATAGAAAAAGCCACAAAAATGTATCTTTAGCTGAACTGTGGCAATGTAAGCAGAAATGCCTCTGCCAAACCTGATTAACAGTTATGTTCCAATACAGTTTCCCATGGGGAATAAGACGGGAGAAGTGTTAGAGAGATCAAAGCTTTCACAATAAGGGAAACTGCTCCACTCTTGTTGTTTCTCATATATGAAATTTGGGTGGACTGTGTCCAAGCTCTGTTGAATGTCACAGTGTGAGTGTTACCATGTTCAGATTAAAGCTAATTTGGTCTGGTTCCTGAAAGATGCTCTCCATTATTTTACGCATCTCAAGGAACAAAAATGGATTTACTAACAAAAACAGCAAATGACATTGGGCTCCAAAAAGGGTTAAGGCTCACTGAGTAAAAAAAGACTTAATTGAACTGATGAATTATTGATCTGTTGGCACCGATAAAGTAGAAAATTATTTTCTCCACTGTGCACGTTTGCACTTACTTTTTAAAAATATGCAGGTTCAAAGAAAAAATTTTAGTAAAGTCAGTTTAAATGACAAAGGTGGCTATTTCAAAGAATTATACTCTGGAACATGGGGTATTTTCAATAGTTCAAACTTAAGGACCCCAAAACAATGTTGCTGGTGTTGGGAATATAAGGCAAATCACAACAAGGGGCTACCATACAAAAATATTGTTGCATAAATTGGATACGAAAATGTATAATTATAGCAACACTAACTGGAGGTAATCATCATTCATTGATTTATCATTGTTTGCTTCAGCTTATATTGACATTTCCGATTTTAAACTGCATTGACTTAAACCAAAAAAAAAGATGAATGCCCTTTTCATGTTTTATTCTTGCATCTGATATGTTGCTAATTTCGTGTAAATGACTTGTAATGCAGCTAATAGAAAAGTAATTTAAATGAATTGTGGCATTAATCACAGAAAATACTTTGGAAAGGGTTAGACATTCTTTCATAGATGTAGACCATTAGCTGCCAATATTATGATCTCACTTATACAGTACATCACATCTTGCCCAATAGCCCAAGAACAAACTAAAATAACAAATGTCTTTATGTACATGAGACATGGTAGGTGTTTCAAAAAGAGCAAACGTACTAACAGGGCTGTCCTCACCACCCAATATCATATTGACATACCTTTTCTGCGTTGATATTTTTTAATAAAACTATATAGGAAAATATAAAATGTGTATGGAAATAATCTTGTAACAGGCATGAAATACTGAGGATCCTCTTTATGAGGATTTTCCCTCATAAAGAGGGAAATAAGTTATTCAAGTTCTCCATGTTAAATAAAATACTTGTTGCAGATCTAATCAAATT
Organism: Lophius piscatorius; assembly: GCA_009660295.1. Taxonomy (NCBI): domain Eukaryota; kingdom Metazoa; phylum Chordata; class Actinopteri; order Lophiiformes; family Lophiidae; genus Lophius; species Lophius piscatorius. The sequence continues at coordinate 19,784 of VRLP01006624.1, read as the reverse complement.
TAAAAAGAAGAAGAAGAAAACACTTGAAATGCACTGACTACCAAAAGACAGCTCACCAGTGCTAATTATTATTAAACTGTAAACTCTTCCCCCTTTTGCAGGATGGACAGCTGTAAAATAATACCAATACAACAATATTCAATAAAATATGCAATTTTACATCTATTACCTCAATTATCATATGAGATATTACCCTACTTACTTATATTACTGTTATTCAAAATATTATTGTCATGTGAATTATCACTATCATGATGTTATTTGTAGGCACTGCTTTTTAATTATCTCTGATACACTTTACTTTGCAATTCCACTGTTGTTTATATTCTATTTATCTTACACTGGCCTACTGTTTTTTTTATTACTGTAAAAAAGAATTTCCTTCAGGACAAATAAAGTTCTATCTTATCTTATCTTATTTTATCTTACATGCTAAATTTGTAAATTTGTATTCGTCAATTATCAAAACGTGTTAACCAGATGGTACAAGTTAAATTCCGTCCGAAGGTCTCAGAAAACATGTGGAGTAGCACAGGTGTTTTCAGCTCCTTTCAACCTATGAGTACAGTGAAGTCAGAAATGTACAAATCTGAAGCAATCGCCAAAAAAATAAATTATAGAAGGAGGGGAAGATAAATTAAAAGTAAAGGAGTCATCACTTGAAAATCACTTGAAATGCATTTAATAGTAAAAATAAATCTCTGTTGACCCCAAACCCAAAAGACAGAAAAAAATATGCCTTGATTAGACTGCCCACCTGTCGGTCCAACTATATACTGACCTATCCGTATGTGTTCTCCCCATGTCCAGTCAGAGCTTTATCACTAGCCAGTCGTCATTTGCTATTACAGACCCAACTTACTTCACTATTTCGGAAAAGAAAAAGAAAAGAAAAAAAACTGCTCAAAAGAACAGCATACACAAATGCATGCAACACACATACACAAATGTTGAAGGTTTCACGGTATACCACAGTATACTTTAAAAGTTCATGGTGTTAGATCCAGTTTAGAATCACACACGTGCATCTCCTTGACAACCTATCAGACTCCACGACAGGCACCCCACACAACTGATGGACGCGAGACACATACTACTGATCTACATCCACCCATATGAAAGTAAAATCACTAAATTTGGATATCCAAAAAACGACTAGGATTTTTCTTCGTAGACAAAAAAATGTGTGTGAAAAGATGATGCTTAGGTAGAAAACTCCAATTTGTTCATCCATCTTCCCCGTGAGCAGATCTAAGTTTGGTCTTATTCATGTCTTCAGTCCCCTATAATGAAACGTGTGAATGTTCAACAAACAGCAATCATATGACTCAAAGTAAAGTAAAAGGATTAAAATCGTTTAGTTCATTTTCTACTGGAAGTAAAACTAAAGACAAAATGTGTTTTACAAGAGAAACTGTAATTTCTACATTTTTTTTACACTTGCCGAGGATAAGCCTGTACGTAGGGAACCAATGTGGTTTAAATCTTGTTGTGTTTCTCCCCCAGGGGATTAAATTGAATTGATTTAATGTTCTAACTAACTCAATATGGAAAGATTTTGCTCAATATTTTCCTTCGAATAAATTTCCACAGCTGCACTGGAGCAGATCCTCAACGGGCTTCAGCTCATTAACGATGTTTTCTTTCTTCCACCCCTGATGCACACGTGGTTCAATTATATAACATTTTAAAGTAAAGTGATGTCATTGTTATCATTTCCTTTACCTGATCTCATTCATTCCTTATCTGTAACCACTTATCCTGTTAAGGGTCAGGAAAATAGAAAACCAAAGTATTCTGCACATTTTCTGTCCCATTTTTTTTGTTCAAGGGGAAGTAGAGTCTAATTTCATAATTCCGACAAAGAACGTTTTAAAACAAAGCCATCCTGTTCTCTTTTTCTTATTAATAATTTAATCTATATCCAAAAATATCTTCTTCTTATTTTTCCCCCAGTTTTTCCCACAACAGATTATCTGTTTCCATCTTACCCTGTCCTCTGCATCTTGATATGTCACACCAATCAAGTGCATGTCCCTCTTTCACCACATGCAGAAACCGCCTCTTTGGTTATTTCCTTGTATATCCTGCTTGGCTCCATGTCCATCATCCTTCTAGAAATATATCCACCATCCCTCCTTTGCGCATGTCGAAACCATTTCAATCTGGTCTCTCTTACTTTGGCTCCAAACTGAACAACATTGGCCAAATCATCCTCTGATGTGCTTGTTTCTAATCCTGTCCATCCTTGTCACTCCCAAAGAAAATCTTAATAACCTGACCTTCAGCTCTGCTTCTTCTTATTTCCAAAAATATATAAGAGTATTAGTAACAATAGTAGTGAAATATAGAGTGATTACTTTGATATTACCCTGACTACTAATAACTCTAGCAGTTGTATTCCTAACACCCTGAGATGTTGGAAAACTTTTTGTCATTTACATATATATTCATTAGTCTCAATTTTGTTGCTAGATTAGTGATTTTGCTCACACAGCTTGTCAGTTGGAGCCTTTGGCCAGTCAGTGTAATCAGGAATTACATAATCATGTTTGGACGAGTAGCTTGAAGGGAGGCTTAAAGCAAGGGAGACAAAATTCTGCAGTTTGGTCTTGTAATTTCTCAACTTGAGACACATACATGTTAAGTAACAACAGCGCTCAAATGAACAGAAACATTAAGCCAAATTTAGCTTTAAACAATTCTTTGTTTTTTAATGTCACATTTACATCAATATTTATTGTCTTAGTCATATTTACTTTCCTAGAAAAAAGTTTAAAAAAAAAGTCTAAATATAAAATATGATATATAAATGTAAACATCACTTCGAAATGTAAAACTCTAGATGTAAATGTTAAATCTAAATTTAAATCTAAATAAAACATCTATTGCATGTTCATCACGAAACTTAATATTTAGATTATATGCAAATTATCACTGCTGGTCAGCAGAAGTATCAAAATTAAAGTTCAGTGAGGAAAAAACTTCTATAGACGGTAAAGGCGTTCGTACACTCACTTGTTCTGTTGCAACACTTCTCCTTGAGTGAGTAACTCACTCCTGTCGCCGGTCAATGTCAATATGTCCAGCAAACCGACTTTGTAAATACCGTTTTAGCAGTCGTAGAAGACGAAACTTGCGTAAAATCTGAATTGCATCTCAAACAGCCATTCGGTTATTTTCAGCTAAACTTACAATATGTGACATGTTGATGTTGGCAAGTGATAAATTAACACCACAGTGACCCACTTGAAGAGTAGATGAAGAGGAAGCAAAATAACCCAGTGACGCAAGGAGGGTATCGCTACAGACCCAGAGAGTGCACTTTCCGGACTGCTGTAACCCTTAACTCTAATGCAAAGCCAAATGGTCATGAGACTGTGGTGTCGAAACTGCAGTCTGCAGCTACCAACTGTTGTGAGGCATTTAAAATTCAGATATAACCATTTTACATTTAGATTTACGCTTAAGATTTTACATTAACATTTAAATTTAGATTTTAGATTTTAGTTACACATACACACAATTTAAATATAGAATTTAATATTTTGATTTAGACGTAACATTTGCATTTAGTTTTTATATTTAGATATAATATTTACATTAATATGTAATGTTTAGACAATTTATTCATCACATTTTTCCTAGAAAAATAATATGACTAAGTTCATAAATACTGTGGTAAATCTGAAAAAAATTAATAAATCTGACACTTTTTAAACATATTTTGGAGCTAGATGTGGCAACATGTTGCTGTTAAAATCCCCCCACACACACACGCACACACACACACAAATGAACTGAGGATAGAAGAATTAATTCTGTCTTCCCCATTTTGTTTCTGGCACATAAATCAAAGAAAATGTAATTTCTGCAAACAATACTAACAAGCATACTAGAATGAAGCTGTTTTGGAATTTGAAACATTTTATTAATTTATCATTTTTCTAAAAACAAAAAATGGGTATTTTATCATCTACACGTTGAGAGTTGCATGACATGAACCCGTGACTCGGGATCCTTAGTATTTCATTCTTGTTGTAATGGTTATCTTGGAGGCTAACAAACTCTTCTGGGATTTTATAGGTTCACTGTATATTTCTATTTTAATTTAAAAATATGTAGTCAATAAAGTATTATTCCAGCCACTCTACAGGTTAATCTAGTCAATCTCCTCACAGTTCATATTTTTGAACTACTTATCTTTAAGAGGATTAGGGGTATAATAGAAAGAAAATGTGTATTGAATTATTTTGGCATGGATAACAGAAGAAGCCAAAGACTGACTGACAATTTGAATCATATTCATTTCTTCAGTCGTTTTAAATATTTTCCAAAACACTATGAAAATCATTCAGTTTTAACAATACAGATATTTAAGCAAAGCACGTTGTACATTCTCGAGAACCAGAAATAAAACTAAATTATCACTGAACCACACTGTTGGAGGCTCAACCAAATCCTGTTTAGGTCAGTGTATAGCAATATTATTACAAACGAGGATGAGCATTCATTTCACAGTTCATAACAAATGAAAGTTACCACAGGTTTTATCCAAAGAAAAAAACAACATCCATATCATCAAGATATCAATAAAGAAATACAGTATTTTTACATCCCCGCAAAAGCAGAATAACTCTGTTAAGGGCCATAATCGTCTCTGCAAACAGTAAAATAACTGATTTAGTTGACTTAAAAGTTGTCAGAATTCAGTTGTGTCTAAATGCACAATTTAAAATTCAAGAACACATTTCTAATCAAACTTAGCCTGTTAAAGAACACATTTGCAGTCAAATCTTGACTTCACGCAGTCTTCATTACCAACATACATTGTAATAAGAAATATTATTGTGTAACTTTCAATAATTTGTTACCTTTAATCTATGTATTATGACAAATAATCTGAGAGTACGGCGTTAACATTTAAAGGTGCAACATATATAATTAACACAATCGTTTTGAGGCATTTAAATAAAAAAGCTTTTTTAAATCTTTTTCTCATCGAGAAAAATGGTTTTACCTGACATGTTTATCCTCTTTAGTAAAGATTAAGTGTTAGTGTTTTCTGAAAATACAGAATAACATTAGTGTGAGATAAGTTATCAGTCATCTCAGCCACAATGCCATTTTGTATGTAAATTATAACAAGCACCCTGACAATAAGTGTTATTTATAATTGTTATACATAGAACCTATAAATGAGAGCAAGACAGTATATACATTTTGTATTTGACAGCATAAATAAAATAAAAGTCAGCCATTATTATACACATCAATCAATATCAATAATGTCCACATACAAAACAAATAATATAGCAGGAATTTGTGAGTGTATTGTTCAGTCATCACATTCACAATTACAAATCTAATGAATAAATAAAATATATATATATAATTTATTCTACCATTACTTCAATGATCAAAAAAACATTATATTTTTGACAGCCTGTTAACGCACACAGCCTATTATAAATTCATATGAGATTGTAAAATTCATAGTACAGTGTAAGGAATGACCTCAGTCCAATTTTATAAGTCATGCTCTAAAATAGATCTACTTATATGAAGTTTTAAGTAAAGAATTATAACGGGAATGCCTGAGACACATTAACATTGTTAGATCCTTACAAACCAATAAAAAAAATGTAAGAGTCCAATTATAGTTTGTTTCCTTAAATGTGATTTATACATATTACTGTAACTGAATTCCAACATCGTTATGATGTTTAAGCGCAGGTGAAAAAGCCATTATATTGATAATATCTGAAATGAGAGTTCTGTTTTAGGAAGTATTTTCCTCATAGTGGTTAACATCCTTTACAATACATTCAATGCAATAGAAAACACACAAAACAATTCACAATTACTTAAATAATTATATGTTCCTTTATCTAATAAATCAGCCCTATATTTCAAAAGTTGACTGTTGATAAAATTATGAACTTCATAGAAAGTGCTGCTCAGCGACCTCTGTTGCTCATAACCTCAACGTGAGGGTTTCTGTCTGAGTCTCACACTTTCTCAACCTTATACTGATAAATATGATACTGTGTATGCTAATCTAGGAACAGGTAACAATAAAGTTGTATTTGAAACATCTTTAATAAGGTCATTAGAAGGCAATGGTAGCAGCATGATATAAGATTCAAAATGTGCAGGCAAAAAATCTGTAGTTGCATCAGCTGTGAGTTTCTACAGAAGACATTGGAGATCCATTTCACTTTAATGCAATCAACTCAATTTTAGGCTATGGAATATTCCGAAAGAATTAAAAAAAATTAACCAGATGAGGATGAGAATGAAGACGATGATGAAGATGATGAAGAGAAAGAGGAGGGTGTAGGGGTCTCGCCTACTCCCTGTTCCGTGAACCTTACTAATGATGCTGATGTCACTTCCTTCTCCTTCTCTTTTCTGCTTCCAGTACAGACTGACCTCTGTGGTGGTTTAAACTGCCATGTTACCTTCTTTGTTGTTGAGTGCTCTGCTGCTGTCACCAGCTTCACTGGCGTAGAGACAGGCTTAGGTGCCAAGGGAATTGCTTGTGCTGCTTCCATGCTGTTGGTCTCCCCACTGTCTTTACTTGGTTTGCCATTATTGTTTCTGTCCTGTTCCAGGAAGAGCTCACTCAGGACTTCAGATTCAGTAGTTTCCTCCAAAAAGTCCCAGCCCAGCTCAGCAGATTGTTGCTTGGGGCATGCAGATTTATTGCCAGCAGCAGAGATTCTGGAAGGACGACTACGATCGGAGTCAGACAGATCTGAGTCCCAGTCGCTGTCCCCAGCCAATGAACCACAACCCAGTACTGACAAATCAACAGGGCCAGATCCGGAACTCTCTGAGTCTGAATCCCTGAAAAAACATTACAAAAATCTGTAATATTTTACAACATTAATATACTGTACAAAGAACATCAAAACTGATCAAAGGTATCTAAAGCCTAAGACAAATCTTCAATTATGATACATTTAAATAAATATATCCACAATAAAATAATTCATATTTGCAATGTAATTGTTTACAATTAATTAATTTTATCAATAATAATCTTAATTCCAATATTAATTTATAGTGCTATAGATAACAAAATGATAGTCATAGTGCTGAATTTAAAACACTTATAGCAGAACAATTTCTACATTTCCATTTCAAATTATTGATAATAATATACAATGATTTTGTGGTACAAATGAAATGAAAGGGGATTTAATTAATTAGTCTATGCTTTTGCAAACACACAAACTTAACAAAGAACCCAATAGTGTATTCAAGCATTTTAAAATGGGAGTCATTGTATTAATTTGTAGATATTCCTTAATTTATTAATTCTATACGCTAATAGTGCCCCCCAGCTTCTTTGCAGGTTTCCCTATCCTGTTTAAAAAGCCCTTGTGCACTTCCTGATTTGTCTCAGGCTGCATTTAGTCAACAGTAGTAGGAGTGCCAGGAAAGTAGTGACTTTTCATAATTAAAAATAATTTTTGTTGTTTTTCTTTCATACGCATACACGAAGTGGGGAAGTGTTTTGTCATCTTTGACAAGAATTTTGATTTACTAGTTTGCACAGGGTCAAACTAGTAACCAGACTATTATTTTCCAAAAATTATAGTCTGGAGCCTGGTTTTAAAAGTTAACATTTTCAGGCCTTGATTGTATTATGCACAAAAGGCCAAATCACAAAAAAATAAGAATTATTAATGAAAAATACATTGTTGCATAAACAATCTATTAGTTATTGGTGTCATTCCTTCTGCTGTTGTAGTTTGCTCTGAAGAAAAGCTGCTTGTCAGCCAGAATGAGAAAGGCAGTAATTGCTTTGGGTGCTTCTCAATTTTTTTTTCTTTTCCAGAGGACTTCTACTTTCATATTCCACCTGAAACTGACATTAATCCCCTCAACTATGGTCATGGGTAGCAACTAAAGGAAGCAAATGGTCAAATGGTCAAAAGATGGCAGAGCTGCACATTAGAACACTGATGTGGTTTGGTCATCTGAAAAATATGTATCCTGGATGCTTCCTTCTAAAGGTATTCACAGTCACACCTAAATTTCATTGGGGAGTGCTTGATACCCCTCAGGGAGAGGTCAATGACAGTGCTAGGGAGAAAGACTCATGGCTACCTCACTGTACTTTTGTGACACAGACAAGGGAAAACAGAGCACATGATTGATTGGATTTTTTTTTATTAAATTGAGTAAATGCTTGAACCCACACTGTGATACAAAAAATAAATACACTCCAACACTGTTGAACACAAAACAAATGCACATACCTTCCACTGTAGGATGTGGTTCCTGCAGGGTCCAGTAAAAGGCATGCTGGGGCAGCAAGGTAGACAAAGCTGTCAGTGCACAGAAAGTCTCCTTCTTCTATTTGTTGTGGAGGAAGAGGAGTTAGATTGGTGTCCTGTTCCTTATTTGACTGTTCTAAGTGTATTTTCGAGCTTTTCGAATGTCGTGGTACGCTCTCTTGATTAGTATTGTGGGTGGGAACTTCTGTCGCCGTGATGACTTCACCCTGGGATGCTGGTCTTGCAGACACAGCGAGGTAAACAAAGCTGTCTGATTGGACAAAAGGATCTAAGTCACCACAGTCCAGTCCTGAGGTTCTGACTGGCTTATGTTTAGGATCTGAATGGTGCTTCATTGGTTGTTTAAAAGGAGAAGGAAGAACAGCTCGGTCATTTCCCATGAGGGTCACTTTTTTCCTTAGCTGTATTTCTTTACTCTGTGGGTTATATAGAGACATGGAGTCCATGGTTTCAGTGGGGTCCAGTGGGGTCTTTATGACTGAAACCATTCCAGTCATGGTCATTCGATTATCATTTTTCCCTGTATCTACATTTACACCCCTTTTTCCATGTCTTAATTTCTCTCTTTTGCAGTCTCCTTCTATATCTTCATGAACGGAGGTATTGAGGAGGGAGGGGTAACACCACTGTAGCTCTGCATTTTCCTCCCTCCCCCATTCTTTTAACACACCATCGTCCCCATCCTTCTCCAGTGATGTGCTGCTGCTGCCAAGGTCTGAACCACTGATTGGCTGGTCACTGTCAGAACCGGCCTCCTCTTGGCTCTGAATGGATAGGGAAAGGAAGATACCGCTTGACTCTGATTCCAATGTAAGGTTGGAGTCTGGAGAGCTGTCCTCCTTTGAATAGCTAGAAAAAAAGGCAAAGCAGTCAACTACCTGCAACCTCCCTGTGTCTGATAAACTCAATTGACTAATTTTTTTTCTCCACCATTATTTACACCAATCCACTTAAACTTGTAATAATATTTAGAAATCCTTTATTTATGACATAGAGCCATACACAGTACAACATAGTGAAATAATTTCTCTGAATTTGACTCATCCCTGAGGGAGAAGTGGGCAGCCCCCTTGAAGCGCCCGGGGAGCTACGGTTTCAGGGTCTTGCTCAAGGACCCTAGACAAGTAGACCCTGGTGGGATTCAAACCGGCTACCTTCCAATCTTCTGATTCGAAGACGGCCACTCTACCCACTGAGTTACAGCCACCATTCACGCACTCACACGCACTCACACACCAATAACACACTGTTTTTGCTATCATTTAGAGTTAGAGGAGATCATCTGATGATCGGTGTAAGAACCACACAACAGTTTTCATAAAAATTTTGTGCAATGAACACTGAGTTACTGAGAATGTATGCCAACACGATGCAGAACAGTTCAATCAATCGAAACAATAATAATTTTATAACCTTGTTCCAGCAATGGAGAACCCAGCAGATTTGGTTGCCCAATCAACATGACTGTTTAAGTCTGTAGCTGGCGAGTCAGTGGCACTTAGTTCCAAACAGGTCTGGGATCTACTCCCCACTCCTGCAAAGTAGATTCAACACAATGAAATAAAAGAACCTTTGGACATAATTAATATAATTCATCATTCATTAACCTAATGACCAGCCCTTTCGATATTTCATCACAATCAGTGGATCAATGATTTTTTAACATTTGTTAATTTTTCTTGCTGAAGTTTTGCCTTGTCTGTTTTAATAGTGCAATCATTTACAGTCCCATCGGCAAAAAATCACAAGGTAATAACTGGAGAGGAATAAGTAGATCTTATACGACAATCCAGTGGACAAGCTTCCATCCAATTTCTCTCGAAGCTTTATTATCCTACCTTTCCTTTTATTTATTTATTTTTTCGTTACCGCGTTACCATTTTGTTTAATATGCTGAGCTCAGAGATTCCTTGTTTGGAGTAAGGGTGATAGTCAATGTCCTATATTATAATTATATGCCCGGATGTCAGGGATATTATGGAAGTGTTCTCGCCGCTGTCACCGCATCCACCGCCGCCGCAGATTCTGCGCAATAACTCTTTGGAAAGGTCGGTTATATATGGAAATTTGTCTCAAAAAGTTTTTGGGTCATAATTCCTCAACCATTGTTCCAATCTAGTCCAGATTTAATGCATATGAATTGACTCAAGGAGATCTATCTTGTATCTTTCGGATTATACTGTAATAGTTCATATATAACTCATTGAGGGGAGCTTTTTATGAAATTTTGGTGCAGATGAATCTGCTCGAGGAGATCTTTCTTGTATTTATCATATTTTTTCCCTAATAGTTCATATTTTACTTGTTAGCTGGAGATTTGTTTCAAAAATCCCTATTTTCAGACATAACCACATTTTATTTGAGGAGTTCACACAGGGGGTTTGCTTGTACGACCCAGTGGGTTGGTGGCTTTCAGGTACATACCCTTGCTGTCGGGGATTACAGTGTAGGACAAGTATCACATAATGATCCACTACTAAGATGTTTAAATTTACTAATGTTAATTCCGTTTTGCACACGACAAACAATTTCAATACAAAATGTGAAGTCAGCATTTTTCCTCATTTCTCATGTTTAGTATTGCTGCTTCAAAAAGAAAACCACAGTGTGGTTTCGTAAGCATGGATGTCATTTTCTGTGCCTCCAATATTCACCTTAATGCTTTAACTTTCATTCTAATTTAATCTTTTTATATATCGTCTCTTTCTGTTTGTGTTAAGCGTGGTTAAACATCCGTTCTTCATTTATTGGTGAAGATGGACAGATATTTCCGGATCAACCCATTATTGAAATCTCGTCAAAAATCAAATTACGTCTTTTTTGAACAGTAGTAATGTAATGCTACAATCTTTTTTTTTATAAAAAAAGATATCCCCTGATTTTGGCAGGTAATGCAATTCAGTCTCACCAAATCAATCAAGAAATGAGTGGGCCGTTAATCACAGCAATATTTTAGGGGAAACATTCTTTTGCATAATATAGGGGGATTTATTTATTGTGAAAAATATTCGCTGAATTCCCTCTTAATGAAGGGTCACTATATTCATAAATGGTTTTAATGTTACCCCTAATGCTTACATTATTCAAGAGAAACTTGTCTTAACTAGGTCCTGTAATAATCATATGGGTTACCATGTCATGCTTTTACTGTGATTTTTTGCCCTACAGTTGATCGTTGGTCTGAAATATCTATACTGATTTAGTGAGAACAACGGCTCTTGTCATCTGTCAATCATTATCTCATAGTGCTAGAAATATGTGATATTCAGATTTGACATATTTCTCCGGCCTTTTCTAGCTCTTGTTACGACATCGGACTTTTGAATTCCCCAATTATAAAAGCCCACTTAAATCCCTGAGTGGTTAACATTTCAAAGCACATTTTGAAAGATTTGACTTCTGATAAATCTAGGAAAGCAGAGACAAATAAAAAATAGAATTCACAGATTAAAAACAATGGATTTAGGATTTGAATTTTAAAGTCAAGCCCAAAAAAAAACAATAATAAAATTCTTCTAGGATAATGTTCGTAGTTCTCCCTTTTTTGTTCCTCATTATTCCTTTCTCAAATCACATAACAGCACTGTCTTATTTATTATGTGGAGAGAATAGTGGAATGCAGTGTCTATGCTTGGGATTAATATATCAGTTCAGACAACTGAACATCTGCACTTTGCTGGAAGGAATTTACTGTGATTTTGGTGCATGTTTAACTGAGATAATCCACACACAAACTGGCACAAATATAGTAACAACTAAAGCTGGGGAAGCTCGCAATGTAAAAAGTGTAATAATAGTTGCTGTGTAGCCCAATATTAAATTATACAAAATACAAATAATATCTACCTGATGTAAGAGCAGCTTTCTCTCTCTGTGGTCCTGGGTGTGTCTGGTACATGGTCTGGTAGTCGGGTGTCTGGTCAGTCCGTTCCCTCTGAAAATCCGGCAGTGTTTGGTATAAATCCTGTGTACACTTATGGGACTGAGACAGGTCCAGGTGCTCCAGATCAGAGTCCAGCTCCCTGGCTCTTTTTTCTAACTCTGTCAGGCTTAGCTCTGATGCTGCCGAGGACGGGGGATGGGAGCCCCCAAAGCCAATTGGGGGCCGTAGAAGGGGCCAACATTGCAAGGGGTCCGAGAGGGAATCTGTATCACCTCCTCCCTCTGCTCCCCCTTTCTCCCAACCAGCATCCCACGATGTGGTGACCATCTCAAGCACTGCATCCCAACTCTCCATCCCCCCTCCCTCTACAAATGTTGCACCTTCTCCCACTTTTACTTCTTCTATCGTACATTTTGACAAAATCTGTTCCGAATCTTGTCCATAATGCTCTTTTATTTTATCATTAATCTTCTTTCTAATGGCGTTTTGTTTTTTGATATCTTCATTTTTGTTTCCATCCGTGGTAATTTCCCTGCCAATTCTTCCCTCTATATCTTCTTGTTCGGTTTCCTTCAGCAGACCTTCAATAATAGTTACCCTATCTTTATCACGTTTGTCTTTCTCTCCATCATTCTCCCTTTCTCTCTTCTCCATTTTCTCCTTCCTCTCCACCCTCTCAGTCCTCTCCCTACTGTTCTGTCCTTGTTTTTCCTTGATCCTGGATTTCCTGGCTTCTTCTTCTTCTCTGCAGACTCTCCAGTGTTCCAGGTTCTGCTCCTTCAGGGAAGCCCTGCCTACAATATTGGCCCCATGTCCTGATTCTGGATGTAACGGCTCTTTAAGTGAGCACCGTCCCATAAAACCTGTAACATTCATTGTGTCTTTCAGTGGATTCTCTGAAAAGTGGCCAAAATGCGAACAGAGGTGGGCATGAGGGCGTCTTTTCTCTAATGCTGAGAGGACAGAAGGGAGTGGAGGAAGAATAGGGAGGTTGTGAAGTGCCCCACCCTGCCGAACAGTTCTTTTTCTGACCATGATTCGACGGGGCCAGGTGGACTCGATTGCCTCAGCAGGAGTTGTTGACTCAAGGTCTCCAAACCCTCTTGTTACTTGAGGGCTGACCAAGCCTGGGTGGATTCCTGTGGCAGTACCAGGTCGAGTTCTTGAGCTAGACTTAGATGATTTGGTCTTCTGCGACCTAAAATCTTTTTCTTTTTGGCTAGTTCTATTGGTATTCAAACTTTTTTTCTCAGCTTGATCAGCATGGGTAGTATCAGTTTGATCCCTAGTCATAATACTCTTCTGAGCTTTTTCAGTTGACTTGTTATTATTTGAGCTTTCACTGACAACTCCAGGCTCACTTTTACTCTTAGACATTGCCTCATTGCTAACTGCACCAACTAGTACTGCCTCACGCTCGGATCTAGGTTCTTTCTTGATTTCTGTTTCAGCGCTTCGTTCTACTCTGAACTCTGCTACTGAACCAACATCATTATTATCTATAGCTACTACTACAGCTTCTGTCCCAGTTCTGCTCTCCATCTGCATTGAACCACATTTGGAGTCAACCCTTGCCTCAATTTCTGGCTTAAGTCCTGGGTCAGATCCAAATTCAATCTCAACGTTATACCCAGGCCAAAATTGATTTTCAATAAAAGAAACATCAGTAGGTATTGTATCACTATAACATTCTGGTTTAGCCGCAATCCTTTCAGTTTTTCCCCCACCCATTTGCCGCTCTTTGTCAACAGTTGGATCCATATTTTCTGTCCCAGATTGCACTCTTCCTTCAAAACCACTTCCCCCTTGTCTAGTTTGCACCTGGGAGCCCACCCTCATTTCAGACCCATTTTTTATGTAAGGTCTGGATCCATTGTCATATTCATTCAAACTTTCTGAGTGATGGTGCTCTTGTATACCAGCCATGATTTCAGCCTTAGACATTTTTCCACCCTCAACGTCAGTCACTAATCTTTGCCCACTCTCAACTAACACCAAACTCACACTCCCATTGGCAAACTTAGAAACCATACCCCCACCTACAAGGCCAGAACCAGCCTTAGACCCAGCTCTATTCCTTCCTACAGCACCAGTGCCCATTCTTGGGGCAGCACTGGGTGAGGGTGAAGGTAAAGGCTGTGGGAGCAGCAAAGGTGTTGTGTCCAGAAGCTGGTCAGGCTCTAAAAACACAGTGTCCCTGTCTGACTGTAGAGGAACCTCTCTACCATACCCAAAGGTCCCAAAAGTCGATGTTTCCCTCCTCTCCCTGTCTCTTGCCCTCTCCCTTTCCAGTCTCCCCCTCTCCCTCTCCCTTTCCCATTCACGTTGGGCCCAGCCTCTCTCCAGCTCCCTTTCTCTTTCCCTTTCCCATTCAGTTTCTCGTTCATTCCGAAACCATCCACCTCCCTGATCCCTCAAGTCTTGCTCAAGGTCATAAGCTGATAGTTGGACCAGTGGGGCACAGTAGGGGGATCGTCTAAGCTCGTGGGGTGGGGAGATTCTGAGGCTCTGGGTCTGGGAATAATGCCTTGCCTGGATGATTTGGGGAGGGGAACAGCGCAAACTCTGAGTCTGACTCGGGCGAGGTTTGGCAGGTGAGAAAAAGACCGGAGTATGGTAACCCGTAGAGAGAGGTGAGTCAGAAAAGGGAGAAATAAGTGGGGAAGCAAGAGAGGAAGAGTGGTCTCCGTGAGGAGCATAGTGCCCGGGGTTTAGATATCCATCTCCTCTATCAATCATTTCAGTTGTAGTGAGCTCCAAACTTTCTAGGTGTTTGGGAGGTGTCAAGACCTTCCAGGACTGCCGGTTATTTCTGCTCTTTGTGCCGTCTCCATGTTGATGAAGATGATAATGGTGATGTTTCTTTGTTGAGGAGGATACACCTGGTGCTGAGAACGACGAAATAGAGGGCGAAACTGATCGGGTTAAACATCCTGGAGAATGACATCCATCAGCATCAGCATCCTGACCCCCAAGCTTCAGTGAATCATATATGGCTCTTTCATCCAGTCGTCGCACAAATGAGGGGTTTGGAGTCAAAGAACGGGGCTGTGGATCAAACATATCAGCTGAAGACCTGCTAGCCCGGAGGGAACCGCTTGCACAGTAGCTGAAACTCCCCTGACGTACGCAATCTGGTCTTATAGACCATCCAGGATGATGGTGTTTGCTGTCAATCTGTTGATTAATACACATGGTATCATAGATGGACCGTTGGGGTACATAGCCATCTCCATAGCCTCCATCACCTACCCCAGCTCGCCCTCCCACCCTCCCATCCACAGCTCCATGTTTTTCCAGGCAGCAGGAGCTCTTCCTGAAACATCCTGGGCGGCTAAGAGGCTTCCCCATGGTTGGTCGGATGGCTGAGTGTTGGATGGGTTGGTCGGAGGTAATTGCGAAGTTTGTGGACAGAATTGTGAATGTATTGATTTTACAAATTTTTAAATTGTTTTCTTTCCAAATTCAAGGCAGCTAACAGAGCCATTGCAAAGTAATAGAGTTGGAGAAATATAAAACTCAATTTTTGTCTGTTCCTACTTTTCTGGCCGAAATCAGTATAATCTTGCGATCTAATAATTGCACAAAAATTCCATTACATAAAAAAAACAGCATTAAGGCACAAATGAAATTCGGAGATGAAATCCTGCTTGAATAACTACTCCACTCAGAGTTTGAAGATATTTCCAGTTTTTATATTCACAGTTCAGTTCTTAGATCATGTTCTCTCCTACTATCTTCACAGCATGAAATGTGCACGTTTTATATTGTTCCAGCTGTCTGTTCAAATAAATCTTTAACCAGTGGAGCATTCGTCAATCAGACACAGAGTGACAGAAATGCCAAGCACAATGGATAGGGGATTGAATCCTGTTAAAGCTCCTCTTCTCATTCTTGCTGTTGATTATGCTTGTCTTTCTACTGAAAACAAAACAAAAACAAAAAGATTTAAGCAGAAGACAACTTGAAAATGTTTATCCATTTGAATATACACTATGGTGGTATATTGAAATCTTTGCTTGTCAAATTGAATCAACAATTCACCAACAGGATGCAATTTACTCACTTGTAACCTACATGCAGGGGAAATCTGATTGGCAACCCCATTTTCCATGTCCATTTCCATGACATTATCTTTAAGTATGCTTCACTGTACACAGTTGGAGTCTGGACCTTAATTAGGAAAACTACTGACAAATATTTTTCAATATACATTACTATATATATATAGTAATATAGTAACATACATACTTTTGTATGTACCCCACTTTGGGAGGTACAATATGGTGATGAGGATGTAATGATGAAAGGGCAGATGTCTTATATTTGTTTGTTCCCACTCTTATGTCAACTTGGTTGGACAATAACATTTAAATTAGATACTAATAAATACTTTGCGAAATATATATAAATGTGACATTTCTAGTTTATGAGATTGTGTTTTTTTGATTGTGTCTGCATATAAGGAAATCCTATGTTATGTAATCGTTTGAGACACTGGCAGTTGTACATGTCTATATTAACCGATTCAATTTAAGGAAATCATTTCCGAATCTATATGACCATTCTATGCTGCCAAAGGCTTGTCAAGCATCCAATTATACTACTGCTGTATCTTTATCGATATGTTTTTTCATGAATTAGACTTAGACTTGAATAAGACCTAGTGCAAGGAAGAACTGTTTGGATTTTGGCAATGGTGGGTTGTTTCTCACAGGAGAAGGATTTTCCATTCCAAAACTTTTCGGGCCATGATTCCTCAACCGTTGGTCCGATTTAGTCCAAATTAGGTGCATATGAATCGACTCGAGGAGAACTATCTTGTTTAAGTTGTTTTTTTACTTTTATAGTTCATATTTTACTCAATAGAGGGAGCTTTTTATGAATGATTTAGTTCATATTTGGTGAATATGGATCGACTTTAGGAGATTAAATTTAATTAGTTGAATTTGCGCTGTTGATTCCGGTGTTATTCTGTCACATGACAACCTGACCCAGAAGTTAGTCGAAGCTAAAATTACAATAAAAAAATATCATGTGAAGTTTAGGCATTATATCTGTTGTTATGGCTGTATACTTTGCCAGTGTTGTTCGTCGGCCCATCCTTTCAGCCTCTGCTCAGGTGTTCTTGATCATGATTGCTGACGCCTATGAAGTGGGGACAGCTGGTTGTGTCACTTCTCAGCCTGGGATTTTAATTGCTAATTTAGTAAATACTGGTAATATTTGGTTATTGTGTTGTTTGTTCATTTGTTTATAAATCCCAATGGATGGTTTTATTACAGGTGACTTTCCTGTTTGATTTTGGAGCAGAGTTGGAGTCTTTCTAGCCCCACTTGGCCATTTCATTTTGGGGGCATAACACTGTTGTTTTCCCTAAATCAAGCTTGTCCTGGGTTGCATCTCTTTTAAGTATTATGTGTAAACACTTCCTTTGTGTTGTAGTTTTGCAGTTTGTTTTTCTTAATGTGTCATGGGTTTTGTAGCACTCAATGGTCTAGCAACATGGTTGCTTATTAATATGCTTTCATATTAGCAATCTTTGATTTAAGATAAAAATTCTCTTGAAACAAGAAAATGTTCAATACGAAAACTTGAATAACAGGAGTATTCTTTTATATCCATACTCTGCTCTGTCAATACTTCTATGAATTTCAGATCCAACAGATATATTTTTATTACTTTTCTTGATAGTGTATTATAAGCATCACAGTTTGTAGAATGGTCCACTGTTGGAATAAGAGTGCAATTGAAATCCCCCAATGACATAGGAACCTTGTTGAGTGAACAAGGTGAGGACAAGATCATCAAAAACATTTACTATTCTTATTTAGGCTGTATACACAGACTAGGTTTACTGTAAGAGAGAGATTAGTACCTTAGGTGATAACATACCTTGCTGCTGGGTCTTGTTTTTTTTTTTCAGATTTTGATATGGTATTGTTTAATGAATGGTAAATAGCATACCTCTTGCACAGCTATGTTGCTTGGATTATTCTACCAGGCTATCTATTCCATATCAGTTCAATATCAGAGGCGATCAGATGTATTTCGTGAAAAAGAATTGTCATTGACTTGAGCTGTTTAACCATATTTATAACATGCTTCAAATGTTAATTAGCTTTCTTAGTCCCTTTCATTCCAGCTCACAATATTTATAAAAGAATTATTCCAGGTGTTTGCCTGTAACATGTACATAGCAGTGTAATGTGTAGGAAGCATTATTGAAGTGTCGAGTTTATAAAAAACCTAAATAAAAACAAATGTATATAAACATTCATATTAGTGCACATTTGAATTACAATACTATTGAACTAACCCCATAGCCATGGGTCTTCTCCTTTTTGAAGTTCAAGAAATACAAAGCCTGCATCAAGCAACCATAAACAACAATTAAAATTTAGTGCCAAAGTTATTCAAAATGATGTTAATATTCCTTCTTCAAGAAAAAAAAGGTTGAATATCTTAAATTTTCGAGTATAAAAATAAAATAAAATAAAAATAACTATATATGTTAAACATAATCTCAAAGGAAGTAAACACATATAAAAAATACTTAGAAAGCTTTCCATGATAGTCCTAAAGTATCATAAATCTTTAAAGAGGCAGAACTATGTAATACACAGTAGTGATCCTCCCCACAATAATAAGCTAAGCTCTGTTAAGAGGCTATTGATATTTGAAGACAATTCTTCATCTTTGTATCCCTTTTTCTCTTCAGTTTGCCCTTTAAAGCATTCACTGCTGCTACCGCCTGCTTTATTTTCTACAAATAAATAGAAAATTCAGAACCTTATCAACATGGTCACGGTCAGAGAAAGTCATCAGTCCATCCATCTCAGTCCCATCCTGGTAGTAATCTTGTCATTCTGACCCAAATCAGCATCCTCATTTGTTTTTCTTACCAGCATCTCTGCGCCATCGTTTCTCTATCTCTCTGTTTGTCTTCTGATTTTCTCCTTTTCAGTTGCTTGTCTCCCTCGCTCTCCCCCTTTCTCTCTCCCCTCGCCCTCTCAGTCGGCTGTGAATCATGCCTTCTGTCAGGGAAGGCTTTTTTGACAAGCGCTCTCTCTGCCAACCAGCACACCAACGCAAAACCTACCCCTCCTTCTCTCCCTTTCACCCTCTCTCCTTCCATTTCTTCTCCTCAATTCAGCCTCCCTCTACCTCCTGCTCCATCCCTCTCTTCAATCTCTCTCTCACTTCCTCTCCCTTGCATTTGCACTGCACACAGCTTCAGGGATTTAAGAGCTTTGGACCTGTAAAGAGACCAACTTCTCCCCAGCTGCTTCTATTTTCTCTGAACCTTTAGCTCATCTTTATTTCTCTTTTTCATTTGTCATCTCAGTTCATTCCTCTCTACCTCGACCTTCCTTCCAATCTAGATTTAATTTGACCTGAGTGGGTTACCACAGGGGAATTGCCATCCATTTTAGAAATGAGGTAAATCTATGTATCTATGTATCTATGTATCTATGTATCTATCTATCTATCTATCTATCTATCTATCTATCTATCTATCTATCTATCTATCTATGTATCTATGTATGTATGTATGTATGTATGTATGTATGTATGTATGTATGTAT
>VRLP01006623.1:0-27131 GCA_009660295.1 Lophius piscatorius | reverse complement strand
TCATTACACACTGTTGTCAGCAGTTATAAATATACTTAAATTTGAGTCTCACCGTTGACGAACCACTTTGTGAGACTGTACATCCAGAACTAAGTCAAAGTCCAAATCATAAAGGCATTTTTCCTCCAACATTTTTTTTTTCCTGATCAGGGGGTACTTAGCTGTAAGAAAACAGACAACGGGGGTACAGTATTGAAAGAAGTTTGATGACAACCACACCTACACAAATAGTTCAGTAGAAAAGAGAAGATGGGAAGGGAAATGGCAACAGAGTTGATGGGAAAGCAACATTTCCCACTGCCCTTGTCACTGTAAGGTTGTGTATCTGCCAGTGCATACACTAACATACACACTTATGAAACACACACTCTCAAATACACAGAGTTCAGTTTTCAAGATATATATCCCACACAGTGGAGCTAAAAATATTTTCTCATTTCCCAAGTGTAACAAAGCTTCAGAAAATCCCCCAGACGGATATAAATATACCATGGCAATGCAAAGCAAGCCTATTCACATTAAAAGGAGCAATAAACCAGCATGTAGACACTAGTACCGACACTAGAACTACATTTTAACTACAGTTGTTGGCAGGCAGCGGGCTTGTTTGGCTTGTTTCACCATTTAAGGACAATGTGTTCAGATGCACACAGACAGAAACAAGCGAAAAACTACTTACCCTGCTCTTCTTCCAAAAGCTGCTTCCATTTCTCATCTGCAACACCATGACAGCCTGATCTGCTTCCATAAAACCTGTAGTATTGCCACTGGGCTACAAGGACATTGTCCCACCGCAGCTGTTCTATGTGACGAGAATCACTACATTTTAGACACCAGTTCCTCACACGTGCATCAAGTCCCACCTGAAGAGTGAGCCTGCTTATGTCTACAACAGTCAGAGATGCGGCAAAACCCTACCCAATTTTACCTCGTCACTAAGCTGCAGACGACAGAGACCAGTGCTGGTGCATGCTGCCAGCTGGTGATGAATTCAAAACGTCTGGCTGCCCCTCGGGCACAGGCCAAGCCTGATTGGGTTCAACACAGTTCAGCAGCTTGCTCAGACACTGAGCAGCAACAGTACCAACATGTATAACCATTGTAAAGTTATTTAAACCCTTACATACTAAGCATATTTTTTAATAATGGGGAGTATTTGTACAGGAGGAGGTGTAACAGGGAGAAATGGTAGAAAAGATGGGCACATCTTTTCAGAATTTGTTTCAATGGTTGAAATCCCAATGTATGGATTACAAAGGATGCAAACATAGAGTAATAATCTAGTAATGTTAAAAATAGACAATGCAATTCAATTTCATGGCAATTGAGCTGAGGAAGACTCTTAAAATCATTAAATCAGATCAGCAACTAAATGTACCAAGTGATGAAAGTGTTTATTGTAAATGTGTGTGAAATAAATCATATTGATGTCCTATGACACAATGGCAGTCGGATTATGTCCGGTACAGTCAGTCTAATTCAGCACAGCAAGAGTTGCTCATCTATTGCAGCTTATAATACAACCACTTTTTGTAACATCTTTCCTACAGACATGAACGGTAAATGGTAAAGGCTCCTGTAATCTAGTTCATTTTTAGAGGTCTTCAATCAATAGATCTGTTGCATCTTTTGAAAATGTTAAAACATGTTAGATTATGTGGGATATGTTAAGGAATATCAGCTTCATACAAAAAAAGATCTGTTGAGTAGTTTTTTTTTTAATTGTGCTAACAGACACACAGACAAACATAGGTGGAACCACAACATTGGCAAAGGTATAAGCTGCCATATTTCCATAGTGCAATCAGTTTACACCATGAACTCTATTCTAACTGGATTTAATAACCATTGTTGTATCTCAAAAGTTGTGCTTTTGGAGTGATCAGACACGTTAGCTAAGGAATTTGTGGAGTCGTATCCTAAACATAGAAAAACCAAACCATAAGGCTTCATTAGTTCTATGCTGCCGAGTTGTACTTCAAGCCTCTTACTAATTCATTCACAATTTATCATTCCACCACCACACCATAAAAAAAAATTCACTGAGATGTTGAGCTAGTATCAAGATTTCTGAGAAATTTCTGCTCCTCGAGGGGCACAGCTGCTTCATGCTTCTGATTTGACTACTATGAGGGTCATGAGTGATGACCCTTTATATCTCTCGGTCCTGTATAAAGGCAGTGAAGACTCATTGTTTCTAACAGGATTTAGAGACTGTGCTGGCTTTGAAAATTGGACCTTCTCGGGGGTCTGGGTTATGGGTTATGGTTCCCCCGTAATAAAATTTTAAACCTTTAAAGTTAAATGCATTAATCTGGTGCACTTTGAGTGCAAAATTAAGAGGGTGAGAGAATGATCAGAATTGACTAGCAGGGTCAGCAGGGGACACCAAAAAGGGTAATGTCTTTTAGCATTAACATTTTTCACAATTCCCTTTAATATCGATTTGATATTACCATGAAAACTTTGCTCCTTAAAAAAGCTTTTATTCAAGTTTCTCGCCAAATACAACATTTTACAAGAATATATTTGAATAAAGTTTAATGACATTACAGTTCTGCTTCGCCAGACATTGAATGCATAAATCATTATGCCTCAATGCAATGAGCTGCTAACAGCTACGGAAGTGAATTCTCTTACCGATGTCAACATTAAAAATTTGTTGATTTGATTTGTACTTCACACCATAGCATTATAAGAGTAGCTGGCCGCTTTTTGGGAATAAAATAAGAATAAAGTAATCCTCTGCGCCACATAATCTCAATTGGAGGGAAACGAGAATTCTCCTCAAGGCTTGATGGACATAGCTTTTCAAATGGTTTTAGGCTGAAGTCTAAAACCGGTCGGAGGCCCCCCTACCATTCATCGATTCGTATGCGCTCCCTAGCCGTCTATTTTTTGGAGGCTGGAGATTGCAATTGTTTACAGCAGGGGGGATGTGTCTGATCGACTTGTTGTGAAGGGACATTGAAGAAGCAATGCGGTGAACAAACACGCCGTTTAACTATCTTTAATGTTGAAGTTTGAAAATTTGTTTAATTCATTTTGAGACTGTGGTAGGACAAATTAGAATATGGCAGCCCGCCACAGTAAAATGAATTAGTGCGAAACACTATAGATGTAATGAAGGGTTTGAGTTGCTGCTTCTCTGAGGTTCCATCTACACAACACCATTTTAGCTAGAAACAGGAATGTTTTTTTCCTTTGCATTTAGATGATTATTTTGTGAATAAAAACCATACAGATCCGCAGCATGCTATATTAGCGCTGGGCGATTGATTGTAAGAATCACGATCTTGATTCAGACGTACAATGCCGCAGCTTATGTTACGACGAGCGAGGTCTTAGACTTTAAACCATGGCCTGGTTTTATGTATCTCTGCCTTGGGGGATTATGAGAGTTGCTAAATGCTAAAATTAGCTTTAGCTTGCCTAAAGTTTGATTAGCACTTTGAGATTTGATCCAAATGTAAAGTGCATTATAAATTAAATGTATTATTATTATTATTATTATTATTATTAAGCTTAGCTCTAGGCTAAACTCCAAGTTAATTGAAATAGCGCTAACTAGGAGGTCTACTGAGTAGCTAGAGAGCTAACATAATGTAGCAAAGCACAAACAGGAGTTGTAGTCCTTTCTCACTTCTTAGCTTCGGCCTTGTTGGACACCGACGGACCAGGTTTGTTTGGTCTTAAAAAATGGAATGTCCGACGGGTTTGGGCCAGGCTCGATCAACATTCTCTCAGACTCGGGTCAAGTTTGGACAAATATTTAGAGATTATACACTGGCTCAAGTCCAGCTATGTCATGTCAGGGATAGCCAAAGTCTGATTTGGTCACGATAGCCAATCTAACATGATGCTCTCAAGATATCGTAGTGAAAACCCAGTCTAATAATGAAAAATTAAAGTAATGAATCCACTGTCTCTGGGTTTGCTTATGTAACTACTGGAAGTATTTTTTTTACGGACCATTGCAATCTGCAATGTGCTAATTTTTTATTGGTAGATTGTCACGTAGGTATGTCACAGTGGCAGGCCTAGGGTTTTACACATGGGCCTGTATGTGCAGATACAGGCTGCTGTCAGACAAGCAACCAGACCGTATTCAAAGAGACCACAACATATATGTAGTGTAATTAAGTGGTTATAAGAAGGTTCAACATCATCATACGACCACCAAGAAAACGAAAAAAACATCAAATGGAAGTATGATTCAACAGCGTTTCCGCTGGCGTTAAATACATATCATTATGCATAATATTGAATCTGGACTTAATTCACACAATACCGGCAAACATCTTCAGTTAGCAATAATCAAAAGCTATTAAGATACATAAAAATTTGACTCGCCAAAGCTGTTCCTCATCTGAAGCTATGGATTCTGTCCTCCTTTCTTTCTTTAAAAAAAATTGTCCAATTACGGTCTTGGAGAACCCGGTGCGTATCAGTTCCAGGGTTGGGGTTAGGGTTATAAATAATTTTTCTATATAACTTGTAGGCCGGTACTGTCAAGCTCTCAATAAATTAAATTTATTGAAAATAATGCTCAGCAGGAGTTGGAAATTGAGTGGAAAACTGCGCCTTGAGGACCCGCAGTACTCACACAGGACGAATCTACATAAAAAACAGCTGTTGGGCCTAGCTAGCTAGCCCCGGCTTGTCAAAGAACACGCCTTAAATGACAACATCGAAATCTGATTGGTTAAAAAATATTACTAATACCAAAATCATGCCGTTTATTTCAACAGCAGAGGCCTTTACTGTGGCCTACACTTATGTGTGAGGTGCAAACATAAACAATAGGAAATTTCTCTCCCGTCTCAAGTCATGTGTGGTCAAACTGTGCACAACACGTCAATGCAGGCAATTTTCTTGGCCGGTTACGATTACCAATTTTTTCTAAAGTCTGACCTACCTATCTCCTTTGCCAGTTACTTTCCTGATTAATTTAAATTATTTTTGCCGATTTTTACATTTAGATGTGCAGCAAATGCATTCATTGCCTGACCGCTCAATTGATCAAAATGCTAATGGTAATTATACAGCCTCCGATCAACAAAACAATTCACGACAGACTAAGAAAAAAAAATGTCACGATGAATCGCATGCACGTGAAATTACGATCTTCTATTAATGTGCCAGATACCAAAACACTTACACATACGCAGAAACACACACACACACACGCGCAAGCAAACACACACTCAGACGCGCGTATGAACATCGGGCACAAATGCCTTACTGGCTGCGTAATATTGGTAAGGAAATTCATTGTTAAACGTAAGGAATATATTAAGGGAACTCCACCTGTCAGACAGATTATTATAACCACCAACCATGAAGTGAACAACATTGATTATCTGTTCATCGTTGTGCCTGTCAAAGTGTGGATATATTCGGCAGCAGATGAACATTTTGTCCTGAGCATGATGAGTTAGAGCCAGGAAATTCTGAACCAGTGAAAGGATCATGGGTGTCCAAAGCTCAGTGATGTGTGGGGAATGTGTGGGGAATGCAACTACCAGCCACACCAACAACCAGACGTGTTGACATGCTGGTCCTGACAAATAAGGTTTCAGAGAACACGGGGACATCACAAAGTTTTGGTGCCTTCATAGAAATCAGGCAGGCTGTTTTAACCTTATGGCACATTGGTGTGAATGTTATGTACATAAGCCTGCCTACCTAAACACACATGTGGAAGTAAAAGTTGACATTATACCACAGACAGCATTGACACGCAAGCATCATACATCAGATACAGCTTTGTGAACATTTTGCTGTGTTTCCCCTGCTACAGTGGTGATAATCGTGAATAATGTGTAACGGTGATTAGTTCTCTGACAATAACTGTGATATCAAAATCTAATAAAGTGACATCCCTATTCACTGTAGTCGAGCTTAAACCATGAAGGACTTGAAGAAAAACATGTTTTAGACAAAGTTTAAAACTATTGAAAACCATACAGGGAAACCAAGTTTTGAGGGACTCTTCAGTCCCGGGTGTAGAGTCTAACGAAGTTAGTCAATGGTAACACTGCAGTTTAAGTATATTAATAACTGATGGTGATAGTATGTATTGTAATGGCCTCTAGACAGCATTCAGTAGATACCTCCACTTAGACAGTCCTTTCTGTCTCCAGTTATACAGGTAATCGGCAGCTCAAGATAAATGCTAATTAATTTACCATTTTTGGAATGGTTTCAGATCCTTCCAAACCAACTCATGATTGTTAAGCATTATTAGAGGTTGCCCGGACTCTCACAGTGTATCACTTTATTACATATCCATTCTTTCATACATTAAGTGCAATTCTCCATTGGGAGTTCCATAAAAAAAAAACATGGCCTGAAATCCACCAACCCTCTCAGGATAGTGTTAATACCCTTTTGTTCAGTAAACAACTCTCCACCTCTGGGTCATTTAATGAGCATGGGATTATTCTGAACCAAGCAACCAAACTCACCTGCTTCTTATCCTGCTGCTCCATGGCAACCACGGCCACTCAACATGCTCTGCTCCTCGAGCACCCAACGCCACCTGGCAGAGCCCCGTCAGTGCTGCTCTGCAATGTCCAAATCTGGACGGCTGGATCCCTACCAGCCCACTGACTGTGGAAGCTGAAGATCAAGCGGCTCAAATTTAGACAGAGGAAGATGGACAAGGCAGGCCGGTGCAGCCTCGGCCCTCCACCTGGCAACACCTCCTCTCCTACCTCCTCTGCCAGTGTGACAAAATGCACACCCACAGGGACCAGCTAAGAAAAGTATGGCACCGAGGGATATGTTGATTGGAGAACTAATAGTTGCTCAGTTGGATCCTCTTCATAACATTCATGAAGATCTCTGTGGACACATAAGAGATCAGATGGCTCACTTAAAATGCACATATGCTGTTATATACTACTTCTATAATTCAACTACAATAATTAAGACATTGTTAAAATCTAAGCTAAATCTGCTTTGTAAACATTATGCTTTCATGTTGTATGGCGCTATAGTGACAGCACCCAGATGTTAGTATAATAGCTCTATTGAAAAATATCCGAAAGCCCTGAAGCCACTGGCACCAGGCTCACAACTCACTCTGACCACATAAGCACCTTCCTCTGGTACAAAAACCCCAGCGAACCCTAGAGTCAGCAGTCTCCATTGGGAAAGAGTTTAGTGTGCTCAGCCAAATAGGAGAAAATAGCCATTCGGATCCTTGATGGATGAGAGGGTACATTGACGAATAATTAAAGTTAGATTGTTTTTGAGAAAGCATAAACCTAAAGAAAGACAAACTAGAGGCTCTGAAAGTGTGGAAGGTAATGCAAGTAGGGCTGTATAATCGATTATTTTAGTATTCGAGTATTGTATCGATTATTCTGGCGATCAATCGAGTAATCGTATAAGAAATATTGAGTACTCTGCAATTCTTTTTTTATTAATCACTCATGCTTTATTCAGAAGTTATAGTAATACACAAAACCAAAAACACTATAGCTCTATTGAATGATCAACCAATTGTTCCCCCTTTTTAGAAAAACATTTTTTTGGCTTGACTTCCAATAATACATTTTAACAGCTATAATAACAAATTAGATTACTTGTTGTTTGATTTATCCTTAGAATCTGCAATGTTTTCAAGCGCTTTTTAATTTGTTCAGAACTTTAGTCTAGCACGGCTCTTAGTGGTTTTTCTTGGACGTCTTTCTAGAGTTTATTATTTCTTACTTTCCCACTTATTTTTTTGAGAATTGGTATTAAAAAACGCTCTGCTTTGGTCTAAATCTCAATTGGAAAGGACCTTCTCATTCAGAAAAGGGAAGTTTGCATGGAGCATTTTTTCTGATTTTAATCAGAATAAGGGGGCCATATAGGCCTACCTAATGTCTCAGTTTATGGCAGTGCAGAATCAAAGGCATCACAGTTAAAACACACATTCACCAACCCCCCAGAGTCACTATCACAGTCTCAGTCTTTGACTGACTTTTTAACCCCCCCTAAATTTGAGGCAGAGTGAGCATCTGTTCGCACTCAAAGAGAAGTTATCCCCTCATTTATCTCCATTCACCGGGCAGCATCTCACTGGAGATGCTGGTCCGGGTGGGTGACGAGTGAAAGGAGATGAAGTGACCTGTAATAATTATATTAATAACTTAAATCTATAAAGCGTCTTGTAGAGAGATGAACCAGTTTGCACAAGTTGAGTGTTGCATCACTGTGAGTATCCGTTTCCATATCTATCAGATAGCCATTCATTGTTTGAGGTGGTAGGGAGTGTTTACGTGACGTAATGGTTAAGTTCGGGCGCGCCACGACACAGTGCGCTGAATAGCAGTCCAGATTCAAGCGAAGCCTTGAGGCAAATTATTATTATTATAATCCTCGAGGATTTTTATTAATCGAGTTAGCGAATTATTCGAAGAATCGTTTCAGTCCTACATGCACGCAATGCCAAGTAGGACGAATGATAATCCACAGAAAAAGTCTATTAACGTTAGAAACGTTATTGAACCCTATCATATATCAGGTTTATTGTCAAAAACAGTAATTGCTGCTTTTACTAATGACTGCAGTCTCTGAACGATTCCATCCTCGATGATGAGCTTAGCTAGACCTTTGTAGAGATCTTTTGGCTCCTATGTCCTGCTCTGATGCATGGACAGATACCAGCACCTGACAGAGTTCCTGTGTATCTTTAGCCTGTTCCTCATGGGTCTCCAACCAACTTCTTCAAATTCCAACAAATATTGTCCCTGAGGTTTAAGTCAGGTGACTGTGATGGCCGCTTCAAATTGGACTTCATCTGAAGCATGGCATTATCCCAACTGTATGTAGGATGTTCTTTTAAGTGCATGCTTCATTCCTCGTCCTCCATATATACATGTGATTCATAGGCTCTTTTAAGTTCCAGCTTGGTGTCGTTACTCCAAAGGACAGCATCCCAAAATATCTGTTTTTTATCTAGATTGTTCTGAGCTTCTAGCAAGACTTTTCTTAAGATTTTGGGACAGCAGTAGTGTGCAACTTGATATTTGTTGATGGAGCTCTTGGAAATGTACCTCAAAAGAGTAATGCTTCAAGAGGTTAAAGCATTCTGAGACTGCTGTCAATAGTAAAAGTTAAAATCTAAACTTGATTGTATTGATTGAAAACCGGATTGGTTTATTTCAAACAACTGATAAATACCAGATTCTACTGATGAATAAGGCAGTACAAAGAGTGTAGATCAGTTGGAAACTGAAGAAACCCCATGGAATTTGGCCTTCATTCATTTTGAAAAGTAAACATTTTTAAACAGCACATACTAAGGGTCAGAAAGCTAAGTGGCACGTTCACTGAATGTCTTAAATAGTTTCCAGTATAGAGATTTGTTACTCATAAACCTACTCCCATAGGTCTCACTTTACTAGTTGGATTATTCATTTCCGGGGCTTTGACAGACAGGTGTTTGTAGATCCACCGCATGACATGTACCGTCATGTTCTTTGTGGGTGTGAAATGTTCCCAGACAGGTCTACTACTAGGTAGCTAGGTTGGTAAACAGAAAAAGCTCATCTATATGTGGACTACAATGCACTTTACCTGGTTCAGTTTTGCCTTTAGAAATGGTGTCATACAAAGTTTGAGAACCACTGCCCTAACATAACCCTCAACTTTATCTTTAAAGTGTCTCAACCGGAAACGATGGGCGGGGCTGCAACTGGCGTTCCAAAACGTATGCTGCGTTCATTTTTATTCACAATTTAGGAAATACAATCTCTCACACAATTTGCTTTTGCAAAGACGTCTGTAATAATTTATTTTACAGTATACTTCAGTTATATTGGTATTAAAATGATCACATAATGATATATGTAAATAAGCATTCGTATTGTTTTCTGAGTCGCTCATTTTTTCCGGAATTTGCGTAATCACGATATGGAGTGTTCGAGTTTAACCGCTGCCATGAACGGAGCATGTATTGATAATGTAGTAAGAAGCTAGCTTGAACCGGTAGTTTTGGGAGTCATTGTCGACCATTATGTGTACGCGCAATTTAACGTAAAATGCTTTTCAAAACTCAACCTTAAAAATCAACAATGTAAGAAATGACGTTGTTCACACTATTACTCACGAGTTAATATTTTGATGGTTGTTTACGGAAGACACGTACCGTTTCCCCGAAATGACAGCTCGTTCATAACTATAATTATAATTAATCTTGACAACGAATGGTAAGCCATATTTTTATCAAGCGGGGTGTAACAATTCCTTTAACATTCAACTCAACGAGTAAAGATATTACGGCGTGTATGTTGTGGCTGCCCTCGCTTCTAAAGCGGATGTCTCCTCCATGCCAAAAGCGAACAGACGTTTCTAACTGGATTACACTATTCTAACATCCGCAAAACATATATTCACGGTTATAGTTGACCAACTCACCGTTTGCTTTTCTGAAGTCGTTGGTGACATTCCTTTAAATTGTGTTTTTCTCTGGAGTATATGTTTCTTCTGAAAGCTTATCGTGCTGCAGCAGCCATGTTGCTGAGCGCTCTGTGTGGAAGAAGAGATGGTGTGTTGTGATTGGACAGTGCCAGAGTATCCAGCCTTCTAATTGGCCGAAGTCAGAGTGGGTGACGCAGTTGTTTGAGGTTCTATTTTGAAATCGGAAACCTCCACTGTCAATAATGAACAGAAGCTACCTTTTAATCGTGGCAAGACTCATTCGTTAATATGTAATTTATGGAGTTTTACTATCGCAACATTTCATGAGTTTAAAATGTGCAGCACACAAGATTTGACATTGTATTTAGCAAACTAAT
This sequence comes from Lophius piscatorius, assembly GCA_009660295.1. Lineage (NCBI taxonomy): Eukaryota > Metazoa > Chordata > Actinopteri > Lophiiformes > Lophiidae > Lophius > Lophius piscatorius. The sequence goes on along the minus strand of VRLP01006623.1, from coordinate 16,335 downwards.
CAACTGAAAGATAGCTTCACCATAGATGTAGCTACATAAATAACTTCAGGGGAAAGAAAAAATATTTTTATTTATTAAATTAAATGCAAGTGTCATTTTTGTCTTGCTTTTAGTAAAGTGTTAATCATCTTTGACATTTTCTTCTTCTTTCGGCTGTTCCCTTTCAAGGTGGCCACAGCGGATAAATTGTTTCCATATTGTCCTGTCAACTGCATGTCCTCTCTTACCAAATGCAGAAACCTTCTTTTTGGTCTTCCCCTTGTCTCTTGCCTGGCTGTTCCATCTCCAGCATCGTTCAACCAATATCTCCATTATTCCTCCTCTTCATCTGTCCAAACCATCTCAATCTGGCTCCTCTTACTTTATCTACAAAACGTTTAACCTGGCCTTTCCCCGTGATGAGCAAGTTTCTAATCCTGTCCATCCGCGCCAGTCCCGAAGAAAATCTTAACATCTTCAGCTCTGCCAGCACCATCTCTGCCTCCTTTCTTTTGATCAGAGCCACCATCTCTAAACAACACACAAAGCTGGTTTCACTACTGCTTGTAAACCTTTCCCTTCACCCTTGCTGCTACTCTTTTGTCACAGATAACTCCTGACACTCTTCTCCACCCACTCAACCCTGTATGCACTCGCTTCTTCGCCTCTTTTCCACACTCTCCGTTGCTCTGAACAGATGATCCAAGTAATTAAACTCCTGTACCTTCTCCACCTCTACTCCATGCATCCTCACCATTCCACCTGCTTCCCTTTCATTCACACGCATGCATTCTGTCTTGCTGCAACTGACCTTCAACCCCTTCTCTCCAGCGCATACATCCACCTCTCAACGTTTTCTGCCACCTGTTCTCTGCTCTTACTACAGATCACAATCTCATCTGCAAACATCACTGATCCTTGGTGCAGTCCCACCGCTAACTTGAACCCTTCTGTCACTCCCACTGAACACCTCACTGCTGTCAAACTGCTGTCTTACATATCCTATATACCTCTAACATACTTCTCTGACTCCTGACTTCCTCATGCAATACCACAGTTCCTCCCAGGGCACTCTGTCCTACACTTTCTCTAAATCCACAGACACAATGCAACTCATTCTGACCTCTGTACTTCTCCATCAGCACTCTCAAAGCAAACATCGGATCTGTCTTGGCATGAAACCATACTGCTGCTCAAAAATTGTCACCTGTTTTCTTAACTAAGCTTCCACATGTAACTTTCAGGCATTGTATTTCAGATTGAGCATCTTTTCTTTATTATATTATTTGATCTCCCTGGGTCTCAATCCCACAACAGCATGTCACAGATTTATAGGCAAGAAAGGTTACACGTGTCAAGGTCATGTTTTCCAGACTGTAAGTGTTCAATTATTAACTAGCTTTACTCCTCTGACATCAAGGTAAAATGTTTGAGAGTAGAACCTAAGTAAAACAAGTTAACTTAACAAAGAAAACTATAACTTTTAAGTAGTAGTGTGAGACTCTGTGATAATAGAAAAAACTTGAAAACTTGACAGAAAGGTATTGTGCACGGTAATGTCCTTGAGACTAACAATGTGATAATATTTGAATACCTTACCAGTATTTGATTCTTACATAACATGCTTTTCACTAAATATATCTTTATAGCTGATTCTACAAAACTTGGTATGCTCTGTAAAACATTAATGGAACTGAATGTGATGATTTCTTAATCCTTTTTGACATTCATCTCAGTTGAAAACAGCCACGACAAAATGTATATACAGTTCTACCTCACCAACTTCACTGTTTTTGATATAAGTACTTATTATGATTTATGTAGCAACATGTCTCTAAGAGGTTGAACAAGAGCAACTAATGGCTGAAAAAGTTGTGGAATGCTCATAAACAGCTGACTAGACCATTTCTTGGGTAACAGGTGAGTTTATCATGGTTGAGTACATAAGAAGCATCCTCTAAAGACTCCAGCAAAGATGAGATGCTGACAGTCCAGGTCAAAATAGTGATGCAGGCCAGGTTCATACAGTAAAACAGTTTAGGTTCATACAATTTAACAGTCCATGTTCATAGAGTGAAATGGTTCTGGTTCTCACGGTGAAACAGTCCAGGTTCGTACGGTGCATAGGTTCAGGTTCATACAGGGAAATAGTCCAGGTTTAATTAGTGAAATGGTTCAGACTCATACAGTAAACATTCAAGGTTCTTAGGTGAATAGGTTTTGGTTCATACAGTGAAACAGTCCAGGTTTATTTGCTGAAATGGTTCCGGTTCATACAATGAAACACCAGGTTTGCACAGTAAAACCGCCTAGGTTCATAAAGTGAAACAGCCATGGTTTATGTGGGTGCTTCAGTCTCACTATTAGACACAAATTAAAATTTCCTGATAAAATGTCAGTTGTTAAATGTTATCCCTGAAGTGCTGTTTTGCATTGAGAATCGTCATGTTTCCATGGTTACACATTGAACTCATCAAGCTTTGTCTTTTTATTTTTGTGAAAATTATTTTGCCATTCCGAACCATGAATTTGCAGAGTAAGTTTACTAAATAGAAGTCATTGTTTTGAGCTTTGCATACTCAGACACAGGGAATAATAAAATGTATATTGCACTGTTTACACCTAACTCCATTTAAGTGTTAATATCTTTATTATTATTTATAACTATTCTGTTAGTAAATGTTATCACTATTATGGACATATTATTATTTGTATGTACGTAATGTAAAAGCGGTTAGTTATTGTCCCATTGACTGTGGTAATCCCTTGACTGTAGTCTCACACACACACAGGAAGTGCTCTCCTCTAACCTTCACACTGCATCCTTGCAGTAAGTGCTGCGTGTATGAAATCTGAGGTAAGGCTGCTTATTGAATCAATATCTGTCCGCTCTGGCTGTGTCTACTCCCCAAAGAATAATGCTCCTTATATCAAGGATAAATCTTTTGTTTTTGGCAGAATGAAAGACAGACTGGCCCATATAGAACCAGTATGGCATGAAAGACAATGAAACATATTGTCCATATATGCAAATAAATGTGTTACAGTTACCAAAACTACCGTTTATTTATAAACGGTTAATTATACAAAATCAGAACAAAATTAATAAATTCACTAGTTAATCATCATGGGACCTTTTTTTCCATTTTAACACAATGTCTGAAAGGTAATTCAGGAGGTAAATTATGTGTTTGAACACATGACGATGTGATTAAACACATAACTAGTGTCACCTGGTGGTGATACCAGGCATCACAAACCCAACACTTTTCGAACCAGCAGCTGTTCATAGCAACACCAACCTATGACAACCCAACATCTCTGAAAAATTCTATTTTTCATAAGATTAGCCTGTTTTCAGCAATGTGATATTTCCAAATAATCCGAGACGAGGTTACAGCAATTTATTTCGGATATTATGATTGGTGATTTTTGGGACACCCAAGGCCAGCCAAGTCATTTTTGCACACGTTTTCCTGGAAAATAGAAAGAATTAGGTTGGTATCGCACAAGTTCAGTCTGTAATTATTTTAATCTTCACAAAAGTAGTTTATTTCAACTGGAATTCTGTGAGCATTCCATGACTCAACCACCCTTGTGAGACCAATCTTGCACAACATGCCTGTGAGGTTGGACTCACAATATTTCAGAAGGCTGTCATCCATGTCAAGTTCTTCTTGATCCACAATCTGCAGAAGGGCTATCTTCAGCAGATAGTTAATGCGATTGTTGACTTCAGGCCAGATTCGTTCGACATGTGATTCTAAACAAAAATATTTTATCTTAATTTGTACTGGTTGGTTCATAAAAACATGCTAGGTTTCATTTGGGAAAAGTGGTCCTAATGCAGACTTCTAACTAAATCTATAAATTGACCAACTCCGCAGGATTACACATTAACATGTACATTTGCATACTAACCACCTCATTGGTATTATGTACACTATGCAGAGCTGATACTTACACAGTTTACCAGTAATTCTGCTTTAGGACCATTTTCCCAGATGAACCAAATTCTAAAACATGCTCATCACGCAACCAAAAAGTATGAATATACTTGTAATGTGTGCATTACGGATACTTCAGCAGTTTTGCTACTACTGTTATTTTTTGTTGAGGCAAAAAATAATAGTAACGTAATAATAGAATCATCAGTAAACAAGCAATGGTGCTGAAGTAACCACACAAAGAATTAACTGTACCCTTGTGGATGAAGTTTTTAAATAAGGCTGTCTTTCCAGGTTATGGCGATGAGATGACAAAAGCAAAAGCTCCTTCATGAAGAGTGTAAGATAAAATTCCTTGCCATGGTCAACTCGTACCTGGTCCCACATACCCTAGGCAAGCAAGGCAGGCCTATTGGATGAAAAAGTCAGTTTTAATTAATGCCAAACTTCATAAACTTAACCAAATAAAATATAAATTTCAATATAGAAATAAATTATTTGGTCAAATGTATGCAATATGCAGTATATAACTATTTCTAAGGGGTAAGGGATAATCAAATTTGGGACTAATGCCTGCAAATCTCTAAAGTAAAACAATGTTCGGATGTAGCACGAGGCAATATGGACAAAATGAATTACATCTTTGAAAAAATACCTCGATATACTTGATGTTGTTGCTTTCATAAGATATTTATGTACAAGATAATTTTATAAAGGATTTTACCTGAAAACTTCTCCATACATGATAAAGTTTGACTTAATAGGCATCGTAGAGTGGACAACAACCTTTTTGCTAAAGCCATCAATGGCTATAACATGGGTAACCCCAAACATAACCAATTTTTCATTCTGACGCATATGAAGCTTGTTACCCATTTACACTGCCTTATGTGGTTTAGGGTTGAGATTCCGGGCACCCTGAAAGAGGTTGGAAAATTATGGTATTATTTAATATTTTATAGAAAATATTAAATTGATTGATTTGCTCAAGGGCACCAGTGAGCTATTACCATGCTTCACTGTAAGTAGGGTGTTTTCTTTTTCAGAAGTAGATAAACGCACACCAAGGAAAACTGTTTAGTATCACTTTAAAACGTGTAAGGTTTATTATGAAAATAATAAACCTTTCACGTTTTAAGGATTACAGGATTACAGGATTACAGTAACTCTGAGAGTCCGGCCATACCACGTTTGTATTTCGCGCTTGTGTTTTGGTGCTGAGTAAATGACAACTTCCGGTCTCATGAAACGAGAAAACGGCCCTTTTTTCGTTACTGTATTCTGGTTATTTCGTTTTTTCATATTTAGATTAGCAAACGAAATCAAGCCACTTTTTAAATTTCTATAACTCCTCTCTGGTCGTGAAAAGGAAAAACGCATTGTTTTGTCATTTTAGGTTCATGTTTATCAAAACGAGAAATCAAATTACCACTCGCTTTTCCTTTTTCAGTATTCGTTTCTGAAAAGACAAACGAAATACCAAAACATACACGGAGCATATAAGTACCTGAGCCCTTCAAGGCACATCATTTGAAATAGTTCAGCCTAGAATTAATTAAAACAATGAATAAACTTCTCAAGTTCTTTAAAAAAAACTCAAAGTATTTACATAGGCGGGATTTAACAGTATCCTTTTGCGTCACGTGACGTCTTCTCACCAATTACAGCCTCAAAATAAACAATTTCTCCACGGCAGTAGGAAGTAAAAGGTACTTGTGTTGTCCGGCGTATTTATTTAAATCAACTTTGTTTCTTCTGTAAAGTAACTTACATATATCAGTAACTGTTAAATTATAAAAAAATAAAGGGTTGTATAGAAATTCCAACATAAATCCTATAACTGTGAATATTGGAGTGACAGATAGTTCTTCCCCATTTAAACTCTGTGCTTCCCGGTTGCTCTCAAGATATCTGACATCCTGTTACCGTACATGTCAGTAGTCACGCAGCTAAGACTTCATCCGAATATTTTGGCATTGTTTTGCTGGCTCTCAAGCTAGGTTCGTTGATTTTCAGCGGTCGATTCCTCGATGGCCACTTCGTGTCCTTCCGTATTGGAGCTGGTGGCGGAGGCTAGCCACCTGTATGGAGATGTTTTCGGGGGAGAAGCTCCCGTGATTGCCGTGTATGCTCCGGGAAGAGTCAACCTAATCGGGGAGCACACCGATTACAACCAGGGATTCGTTCTTCCCATGGTAAATTTCTGACTGTTCAACAGAATGAGATGGATTTCACTGACCATTCATAAACATGTTACCTTCAACATTACTCTGAATCTCTGTAATGAATATTCAAGAAATCCTTGATCAGTTATAGTAACTATGATTATGTTGCAATTTTGAGATAAGGATCTCAAAAGAATTAGAACATTTATAGTGGCATCTGGATAAAACATGAGGGCAATATAATGCATTCCACTTTAGTATCATTGTGGATGAAGTTTCAAAATGATTACTTACTAGCACTTGAAAAATTACAAATACCACACAAGACATGCATTTTATCCTGAGATAAAACATACCTTAAAGTGTTTGTGCTTTACTCTAACATAATCAGTGTAATCACAATTCATGAAAACTTGTTTTGTTAAATATTTTTGATGTATGAATGTATTTCTTAAAGTTTGTACTCTATTTTTAGGATTAATATTTATTCTTAGGGCGTATTGTTTGATAATTCCCTCATTAACCACATGATGTACGCAGATTATTTGGTCATTTTCTGTCCTTGTAGAGCTGGTCTTCAGCAGTTATTGCGGACATGCTCTCAATATGGTATAGTTTTTGACATTATATTCAATTACAATAAGAGTAATATTATGATAGTCAGAGATAGTGTGATAGAAATTGGTATTTCCAGAATTCTTCCTGTCTGGGATTTCCTTAAACGTACGTGATGATGCTTGATATCTTGGTCATATCATAATTAATAATCTATCTGATGATAGGGACATTTACAGACAGTGTCATGAATTATATGCACAAGCAAACATGTTGGCTCCCAAATTTAGTATGCGTTTGGTTACTGTGAAGACTTCTCTTTTTGATGCTTCTTGTACCCTGTTATATACTGCCCACCTGTGGTGTTGCTACAGGAAAGGCAGCATGCAGTGACTCACAGTGGCTCATAACGACATTATGAGGTTGCTACTTAAAGCCCCGAGAAGCTGCAGTGCAAGCCAAATGTTTGATAATGCTGGTGTACCCACCTGCTCTGCTGTCATATGAAATCACATGTATACATGTATGTGAAGGCTACCTGATTCTGCTATCAGCATTATTTTAATAATAATAATTATAATGCACTTTTCATTTGGATCAAATCTCAAAGTGCTAAAATTTTTAGCCTTTACCAACCCCGCTCTGAGTAAAGTCAGGCTCTCATCCAGAATGTGGAACCAGTGGCGTTTTAGCCTCAATGCAAATGTTTGATCATAAGGAATACTTTTGCTTTACTTGTTGTGCTCTTTTTCTTATTTATTTATTTCTATTTTGCTATGGACCCCTCCATGAGCTGTGTCCTTAATAAAGTTTTGTATTCAATTGTATTGAATATTCTGACTCAATATGAAGGCTTATATGGCGTTTTACTGCTGTAGATGTTAACAGTTGAAGTAATGCACCTACTTTATTTCCTGTTGAGTATTTTAGTCTACAGGAATCATCACAGCCAGTTTAGTGACATTTTTCCAGTTAATCCAAGAATGGTTTAAATTATAGCTTAAATTTTCCCAACCCTTAAAAAAACATCGAAACATTCAAAATTAACATTCTGTATTTGCGGGTATTTGTTTTAAACTGTACAGGAAAGATGTGAAAAATTATAATCTTTGTATATGATTTTTGTTGGTTATTTCGTATGATTCCTATTTGACTTTTTCTAATCTTCAGTGAGGCTTTTATTTAAGCCTATAAAGGTTTCTATTATGTATTTAAACAGACGCTCATACTGGATGTATTAAGGAATACATAGGATAAATAATCAAGTAAAGTACCAGTACTTCAAATTTTTGCTAAAGAACATTACTTTACTAAACACACTTAGTTACTGTCCACCATTTGAGGTTATATATTATATAATACTATAGTACCTACAGAGTATATTTTGTCTACATGCATACGTATCTGAAGTCTTAGAATATTTCAGATGGAAAGACGTGTCTAACCTGCTGGGATTTCTAAAGCAGTTTCTCCAGGATGGAAGCAAAACTATTCAACCCTCGTTATATATTTAATTGATTGATTTGCTCAAGGGCACCAGTGGGCTATTACCATTCTTCACTGTAAGTAGGGTGTTTTTTTTGGCATCTGCTTCATTGTTCCTCTTCCAGGCATAGCACTGATCCATAGACCCCAAAAGTTCCAGTTTGGTTCCATCGCTCCACAGGACCCACATTCACAGGACCCACCCTCTCTGTGTCTTATCTAGATTTTTCTGAGCCACTGAAATGCCTTTTCTTATGAATTTGAGTCAGCAGAGATGTAGGTCTCAGAGTTGGGGCACAGAACCCTGATGTAAATTTAGAACTTAAAAGAAGATAAAACCTTTGTTGCTGTCCTGTTGAGGTGAATTAGTGAAGTTTGGCACCATTGTTTTTCTTTTATTGGTATTGTTGAGTTTTATCAATTCTGGTTCCGATTCTACTTATTGCTCATGTGTACAGTTCCCGGCAGATAGTGATGCACATCCTTCTGCTGTGTTTAAGAATTGATGAGTGAACCAAAAAATCTTTTTTGGATTGGATTCTAATTTGGAACAGAGTTTCTTTTCTTTCTAGACGATTGAACCGTTTGAATACTACAACACTGTTGTGGTAATTATGAGTGATACCAGTCATAACATTTTGTTTACATCATGTTTTCAAATACTCCTGTTAGAAATTGAATGGACAATAATGTTTTCAATATTTAAATCAAGGGTGACCATAGTATTTATTTTTCTCTTCTCCTGTAATTTTCAGAGAAGCTGTTCCTAACAAAGGAACAAAGGAGGCTCCTCTGGAGCAATTATGGAAACTCCTTGCTCTTCCATTTTCATTTACAGTCCGCTGCTACAAATATGAGACTTCTGATTACCATTAAGAAAGTAACAGCTTTTTTTTTTTTTTTTTACTTTATATTTCTCTTTTTCCCCCCCACTTGCATATATTTGTTTGTGTTTTGTTAGGCACTTCCCCTTGTGACTGTGGTCGTAGGGAGTCAAACATCTGGCCAGGAAGTTTCCCTGGTAACAACAACTAAGGATGCTGACGAGCCTCGGAGGGTTGACTTCAGCCTGCCTAGTGATGGATCACCGCTGTCTCCAGGGTTACCAAATTGGGCAAACTATGTGAAGGGTGTTATACAGCATTATAGGGGTAAAGAAATTAGTGTACAAAGTTATGAAAAAAAAAATCTTACTTTGCCCTTCAGAATTATTGGCACCCTTTAAAAAAAAAAAAGAGTAAAATAAGATGCAAAAATGCCTTAATTGTTGCATCTCAAATACTTTTCACCCATGATTTTTAATTCAAATTTTTCATAAAAATCTAATCTAACTCAAGTAACATCATTAAAAGAAATAACAAATTCTTTACAAAAACATTTTTTTTGTCTAAAACAAGTCTGCCACTGTTAATTGGGCCCTGTGTTACTATTTTGTGCAGCCCCCTTTTGCCAAAATAACCGCCCTGAGTGTGTGATGTGAGTTCTGCGAACACATGGAGAAGATCTGAGACCATTCCTCCATACAGAAACTCAAAAACTCTATGAGATTCCCATGGGGAGGCTTGTGGACTCTCTGCTGCCGCACATCCTACAGATGTTCTGCGGGGTTTAGGTCAGGTGACTGGGATGGTAATGGCAAAACCTTAATTTTGTGATAGCTGAACTACACTTAAGTTGATTTTGAGATTTGCTTAAGATCATTGTCCTGCTGGAAGGTGCAACCATGGCCCACTTTAAGTTTCCTGATAGAGGAAACCTGACTGCAAGTTCAACTGACCTCTGCGTTTCTCTAGCTGTAATCCTTGTAGAGTTTTTTTCTGTCAATTTAACCATCCCCCTTACAGTTTGTGGGTTAATTTTGCAGAAACGTCCCTTCCAAGCTGATTTTTAAATCTCCAGTCTCTTAAAACGTATTCATTATTGATCCAAATGTTGAAACTGACGTTTTTAACTGTTCAGAGAATTTCTTGTATCCGTTGCCAAATTTGTGCAGCTCTACAACTTTTCTTCTACCATCATCGTGGTGTTCTCTAGTCTTTCCCATTGTGGAGAACTTCAAAGAGAATTAGTCAGGTGTCACCTCATATTTATACCCCATTAAAATAGTTATGAAGATAAATCTTGTCTTCTGCTCATTCGAACAACATGAATTATCTCGAGGAGTCTCAGTTGTCTTTCTTAGATATATGGGTTTATTAAAGACTGATCTGTTAAACAGAAGATGCCAGACCGAGTCTCATCCCAGAATCTTCCCATTCAGATTCAGCAGGACCATTGTGTGCTTACAATGTCAGGGCCAATCTACCGAGTCAGGCTTCAAAAAGAACGGCGCGCACAAGTGGGGTAAAGGGAGTATTTTCAATTCTCGTTGTTCACTTCAGAGATCTTACTCAAGCAGGTGAACCTAAAAATATAAAATAGGACTGGAAATATGCTACTGTTATCTTTTAATTACAGGATTTCCTAGCAGTGGCAATAATTGTGGTATACATGTTTTGGTGAAAAATATTTGTTTTATGTTGAGAATGTCATATTTCTTGCCTACAAATTTTTAAGAGTGCCATTAAATCGGGAGAGAATTGTAACCTGACAGTAATAAAGCTAAGGAACTTTACTTTTAGAAGTTTATTATAAATTTTTCTTTTCCTCTAGTTTTCCTCTAGAATCTTGTTGAATATTATGTCATCATGCCTTGTTTGGACTCCGTACGATTCATTCATTTATCGTGTCCGTCCGGTTTGCTTCAGCTCCTCCTGTCCCAGGTTTCAGGGCGGTGATCACCAGCAGTGTCCCCCTTGGAGGTGGTCTGTCCAGCTCTGCCTCGCTGGAGGTGGCTGTCTACACATTCCTGCAGCAACTCAAACCAGGTCAAATGATATGTAGTAATTTAAAGACCAATCTTGGATCAGGAAACTGTTGTATTAGTCTTAAAATGAACTGATAGAAATTCAGTCCCAGCTGACCTGGAAGATATGTAGACAAGTAGGTAGTTTTCAAGAAAAATTCTGAATCAGGTTGTGGTTTGGAGCTTATTATAGGTGAAAATCAAGTGTTCTGAGATATCCTGATACTGAAAACGTATTGTTTCTTGTTTCTTTCTTGAATGTTTGCTTGATTATTTTTTTGATGATAAACAATCTTGAAACTTGAACAACAGAACATCATGGTGATGTGAAACCAGAGCTGTTTAAGGCTGTTTGATTTCAGTTATCACAGTTCAATTATCACCATTTTGATATTTCTGCAGGAATGATTAACAATGACAATACATTTCATCTATTGGCTTCATCTATTTTTTTTTCTTCCACTAATCAATTTTCTTCTCTATAGGTTTTACCCATAAATTTCAGTTTTTTATTTTTGTTGTCTGAAAAATGTAGGGTTATCCCTTTGAATAAATGGAAAGCAACATTTGTATCTATGTGTTTGTTAGTGTTTAATCAGCTGAAAATAAAAAATTCTCTTTAGCTTATGAAAACCACTTCATTTCTCCAGAAGGAGTGGGTCCTCACTCAGGGAGGCCATCATGTTACCCTGCCGTGTTTGTACAGAGGGCTCAATGCACAGACCAAACACTGGCTATAGAGAGGAGCGTGGATGGAGCATTTAATGTTTTTAGGTTGAAGTAGCAACCAAGTGATGAGGAAATGCCTAACCTCTAATAACCAACTAAGAAAAAAAAAAGGAAATATAAAGAATCATATGTCAGACCTCTCCCCGGTGATGTCTGAGGGGGTCAAGGGGCGAATGTAGCTCGCTTCTCCATCTGTGAAAAAATTCTATATACTGGATCTCTAAAGAAGAGTAATGGCAAACTGCTGGGCATATAATGTAATTTTGGTATGAGGGTAGCCACCAAACACAGAGGGGAAAATGCCCCTGTGTGATCTTATATCTTAATATCTTTCCCATAGATGATGGAGACAAGGTATCCAAAGCCCTGGCCTGTCAGCAGGCGGAGCACACTCATGCCGGCGTACCCTGTGGAATTATGGATCAGTTTGTGTCTGTTCTCGGCAGGGAGGGCCACGCTCTGCTCATCGACTGCAGGTAAGCCTCCATTGAGAGTCGGGGTCCATACAAGATGACGTCAACATGATTGATTTACTTTGTTGTCTTTTGACCAAGGTCCCTACAGGCCATTCCAGTCCCTCTGACAGATCCCGACCTGGTCATTCTAATCACCAACTCCAATGTGAAACACTCTCTGACCGGAAGCGAGTATCCCATGAGACGCAGACAGTGTGAGGAGGCTGCCTCCATCCTGGGAAAGAAAAGCCTCAGGGATGCCACCATAAAGGATCTGGAGGGTGAAGTCTATTTTTTATTCATCTGTCCTGATCCATTCTGTCCCCTTCAGTTTTCCTTTAGAGACCCCTGCCCAATGGGCCAGTGGGACAACCACTGGCCCATCTAGTCCACTCTGTTACGGTGTGCTAGCAGCCAGTTCCCTCCGAAGTCTGAGTTCAATTGGGGACTTGTCAAGGATATACTCTTTTTTTATGTATCCGTTTTTGATCACATACAGCCTTACACAGTAGGGCTGTATGTGATCTGAATGTCGTAGGGTCTTGCTCAAGGACCCTACGAACTCACGGCCTTCAGATATGAGACTGCCACAGTACCTGCTGCGCCAACGAGGCCCTTGCTGTGGTCCGCAAAAGCGTGGGTCTAGTTTTAAGATTTATTATCAGTCAGATATGCTTGTTGCCTTTAATAGAACGATATCAGTCGTTAAGAAAGCGTCAGAGGAAAGCAAACGCCCTAATGTACTTATGCTCATGCACACCTCAAATCCTGTTTTTATTATTTAAATTTCTCGTATCCTGTTTGGAACAACTCAATAAAGTACATGTGGAACTGAAAAGTGATAGTCCCTGGGTTCTGGGTTTTTTTTTTTCTCCTATGTTTCTGTGTGACTTCCTGCTTGTCATCCGGTGATAGCAGAGGGATGATTACTGATTTACAGCGGTTAAAGTAAACAAAGGAAGATACGTAACACTTTATGTGCAGCACAAACCCTTAGACTGAATTGATGAATATTCCAACAGGGGATATAACTTGACGTTGTCTTTCAGAGGCTAAGGACAAACTGGATGATGTAACCTATCGCAGAGCTTGTCATGTGATTGAGGAGATAGACAGAACGGACCGAGCTGCTGAAGCCCTGAAGAGAGGAGCATATAAAGAGTTTGGCCAGCTGATGGTGGAGAGCCACAACTCCCTGAGGTACGATTGAAGCAGCTGGAGCACGTCTGTTGACTCGGAAATTCAGGATGGTGTGAGACAGGTGTGTTGCCGTCTTGCTCTCAGAGACCTGTATGAGGTGAGCTGCAGCGAGTTGGATCAGCTGGTTTCTGCAGCCATGGAGGTGGACGGGGTGTTCGGCAGCCGGATGACAGGTGGAGGATTCGGCGGATGCACCGTTACTTTGTTGCAAGCCAATGCCACTGAGAGGACCATACTCCACATAAAGGTGAAACACATTTATACACACCTGGAAATCATATCAATGTGAAACTTGATGAGGTTCAGCTGGGCGACATGTCAGTTTCACCATTTTTTACCGAAAAGTTAGAGTCTTTGACAAGAATAAAACAGACGATTTAAAATTCATGTATTGTTCTGCTGAAACTGATTTTTCCTTAACAAGTTCCCTGGAAATATCCACGATAAAATCTGTGTTTTCCAACTATTTAAGCCAACTTCACTTAAAAAAAAAACAACTAAAAAAAAACTTTATTTGAATCGGGAATTTGTACCTTTACCTTTTTAAATGTTCAAGTATGTACCCTCTACTGTCAGCAATTATATCTTTACCTTTAAAATTTAACAAAGGTCCAGCCCCAAGTAACGTCCTGAGGGAGACCCATTGTAGGTCGAAACTGGTCGGCGTTTTCCCTCTTATTAAATATTTTTTTGTGATTTTTAAAGAGACATGCTCTAACGTATGAAGGCATTTTATTACTATCCTTGACTCGATGCAGGTGTGCCTGAAGTAAGCCAAGCCGATTTTTTTTTTTCTGCGAAAGATCCATAGTTATCACCCTAAGGACCACCTCTTTACCTTATACGGTGCTCTTTTGAAAAATGTACATTTCTGTATAGAAATTATATCCCTTTTTCTCTGTGTCCAAAAATGAAAGGCTGTTAGATATCGACATGTAATTGATACTTTGATTTTATTTTGCATCCTTAGAAATGTCTAAATGTTTATATTGATAAACAGTAGAGGTACACCGATTGGGCAATGCGGACTCTGTGGCGGTTATACGCATGCACCGCATTATTGTTGTTAATAATTTTTAATCATGAAAGAAGAAAACTCATAGCTCGCAATATGTTATACCAATAAGGCCAAAATAAGCTATGGAGGAACAAGATTAGAAGAAAAACAAACTTAGTCAGACATTTAAAAAAATGATCACCCCAGTGAGTAGAGCTATACTACTGAAAGAGCAGAACCAGCCACAAATTCACTGCTTTTGTCGAGAGCAAAGAAAAAGCCATATTGGTACAACCTGCCTCGTTTTTAGTTGTCTTCCATTTGCACAAAAGCTGTGCACTACGATGATGCAACCCACTGTTACTGAAGAAAACACATGCAAATAGACAAAATAAAAGCATAGTAAGAAAAGTTGACATCACATATGCAGCATTTGGAGAATTGCCTGCAAATACCACAACACAACACATGAAGTAAACGCACTGTGAAAGCAGCAAAACAACGGAACGGTTTCCAAAGGACACTAAAAAGTGAACATTAAAAAAGCTTTAGCTGAGAGTTTATCACTTTTAAGTGTCCTTTTATAAACACTTTCATTGTGTTGCGTCTTTTGGAGGAAATTTTTGACGACTACATGTGTTGTCGAATTGATGTTTTCTTAATTTGCTTGTATTTTCTGAAGTTGCAGCACATTTGCACCTGTTGGCCACCATAGTCCACTGATTAGACGTACTTTAATTTGACATTGATATTTGTTTGAGCAAGAGAAGGTCCTAAATCCGTGTCGCAGTTCAAGAAAAGAACCTAATTTATTTTAAACGTATACTTGGAATATTTATATCTGCAAAACTCGTTTAGTTCATTGCTCAAAAAGCTCATGACAAAGTAGTTGCAATCAGTCTGCACATTTTGATGCATAATTCACATTTATGCTGTAAAAGCTGTGTGACTAGATACATGCACAGGAATAAGAAGACTTATGAAGAAGAAGAAATTTAATGAATATTATTCTGTGTGCTGTGAATAGAAAAAAAAACAACAATAACAATAAATTTTAAAAGTGTAATAAATGAAATCCATAACATTTGAACACAGGTTTACTGGATGAAATTCAGGAAGCGCAGCCATTATTCCAGTAATATTTTTGCTTCCATTGCACTTGGGAAAGTGCAAACTTGCCAATCCCTTTGATGACAAAAGTTAGGAACAGAAATCTTTTTCCAGTCAGATTGGATTTTGGATCTGAGAAGTTAACAAGGATAAGGAGTAAATATAATGCAAACTACAAATAGTTCTGAGGTTGGCAGACATCCCACAACCCCCAGTTTGGCCCATCTGCTGGTGTTAACAACATTCAACTGTAGTTTTATTGGTCTAATAGACGCAGTTTAATGACGCTTGTGTCAAATTATGAACATTTATTTAAAAGCCACATGTCTAGATTTTGATAACTGACACACAAACAGCCTGTAAACACTCGGGAGTAACTTGCGGTACCCGGCCTTGTCACAAAAGCCAGTGAAACTGAATGACCTAACTGATGACAGAGTGCAAAATTTTATGTAAAACTAGACCTACACTGTAGTCCCGAACCACAAGGGTGTGTCCCCGAAAAGCCCCCAATCCCCTGCATTTAAAAGCAATCCCTCTGATTGAACTCAAATTAAATGTGTCACTAATCTCAAACCGTCCATATTGACTCAACCAAACTATGAAGTCCGCAATATGCTCTAAGATAAGATCCAAAAGGGAATTAATAATAAATATTATTTCGGAGCTGAGCCATAGAACAAGACAGATGTTCTTGTGTCAATTCATATCAGCTAAATTTAGACACAATTGGACTTATGGCGGGAAGTTACATTTGAGAAACTGTTTCTTCCAACCATAACGGTCCAATAATATGTATATACAAAACAGATCTCCTTGTATGATTGATATGCGCTTATTAGGACATTATTTGCCTTATGGTTGGGAA
>VRLP01006622.1:0-27135 GCA_009660295.1 Lophius piscatorius | reverse complement strand
TGTAAACTGTAGTACCACTACTACTATTGTATAGGTAAACTGTAGTACCACTACTACTATTGTATAGGTATACTGTAGTACCACTACTACTATTGTACAGGTATACTGTAGTACCACTACTACTGTTACACGTATACATCGTTCCTTTAGAGCTCTGGGTTCACGTTACCTGCTCCAGTGAGGTAGATGATCCGTTCTCCTAAAGGAGAAGTTTCTTGCAGACATGATCATCATAATGAAGTTATAACAACCTCCTGTTTCACAGTAAACTTTCCCATAATGCCATGCTGGATACGAAGATACTTTCTTTTCTGCTCCTCAGGACCCTTTTCCCTCCATAAAAACCCCATTGAAATCCATTTAAACTTTGAGATATCCTGCTCACACACACTCACACACACACACACGCAAACACACAAAAACTCTCTCACACACACACCCACACAAACTCTCAAACACACACGTACACAGATGCACACATAGACACGCACACTTAGACACACTTACACACACACTCACCCTCACACACAAATACCTACACGCACACACACACACACACACATACACACACACACGCTCACACACACGCGCGCACACACATACAAACTCACACACACACGCACATATAGAAACACTTACACAAACCCTCACACACAAATACATACACATGCACATATACACACACATACAAACACACAAATACTTACACATACATGTACTCGCATACGTACAGAAAATTTAAATGGCGTTTTCTCTCTCTCTTTAAGAAATATAAAAAATATATAAAATACCCTTGAGAGATGTCATAAGATAAAAAATGAAATAGACAAATACCATAAATATAAATATATATATATATATGTACACAACACCTAAATCTACCTATGTACAACAGTGCCGGTAGTGCAGTACAAATACTCGTGGGGAGAATTCCTCTCAACGATTCGACTGAGATCAGCAGAATAGTGAAAAGTGAAAAGTGTCTTTTCTGCTCTCTGAAGGTTTTTCCACAGCGATGATGAAACACGAGGCGACGGTGAAACGAGGAATCCTTAATTTGCTCTCGGTGTAAATACTACCAACCTTGAATGAAAGTGAGCACCTCTGAGACACAGAACCAAACTCTGGGCTCGCGCTCCATTGTTGGCAGGATAGTCCGATCGGGCTCATTCAATTATTTCATCGGGATGCTGCGACTGTTCCCGCGAAGCTCGGAGAAAAGTAATTACGGTGTTGTTCAATCGTGCCGTTCACATTAATCATGAAACTCTCTGCCGCTCGAACGCAGGGAAAGTTTTCAAGTGAGCGTCATGAGTCCATGAATCCTTTAGAGGACAATGAAATTCAGACTTATTACACTATCGAGTTTTTTTTATTATTCTTTTTATAGTACCTTTTCTTTTTCAAGTCACTCCAGATAAATTAATCTAAACATGGAGAATTTTGTCTCAGAGCTCCAAAACACTCAAAAGATTGCAAAGTTAAAGTTTAAGTACTTGTATCGGTTTAGGTTTAATTTCAAAATAATCATGTTCTTAAAATATATGTAGTTCAATTTCATAGAAATTTGCACAAATTAGTTTATTGTGAAAACAATCAAATTATATCAGGTAAATGTAAATGTATCAAGGTTTCATTGTGAAAATAGTTTTTTTACATATACTTTTCAGGAAAATATGTTGTTTTGAATGGGATTTTATAATGATATATATATATATATATATATATATATATATATAAATGTTTAAAACACTTAGGGTACATCAGAACTATAACATAAATATAAATATTACTATTTTCATTGATAATTTAATGACAAAAATGCATCATCTCATTAAGTTCTTTCGTTTGTTGAAGTTAAAAGGATGTAATCCAAATGCATGGATAATTTACACCTCATTAAAATAAATACGTTTTTAATATTAGGCTTGTATGTTTTTCGAGTGTAGATGACTCAGCATGTTATTAGACATAGTCGATAGCATAGGTAGAGGTATAATAATAATAATATTAATAATAATAATTACCATATATTTAAGTCCATAAATCAATAGAGTAAACTTGAATATTTTCCCTGAATTCCACACCTGAGAGTCCAAAGCCAAGTCCAGGTTTTTGTTGTATCCATTTTATCTCGTTATATATATATCTTCTCTTATGGATTCCATCGTTACAACTCATTTGCTTGTTGAACAAATCTTCAACCACTTGCTGAAATTCTACCTTTTTTGCCATTCTTTCGACTGACGTTATAGTTTTTGTATTTCTATAGTTTCCATGGTTACGAGCTGAATCTGCTGTTGCCAAAAGTAGGGAGTGTTTCAGCTGAGGGTCTCCGTCGCATAACTCAAACAAAAATGATCAATATTAATTCATATTCTATATTCATTATCTCAGCCGAAAGAAATATTAAACATTTTATTTCTATAGTTTTTGTTTTTAAAATACATTATTTTGCTCAGAATGATCTTTAAGTTAGTTTTACATACCTTAGATGGGGTTACGGGTATTTAATGCTTATATTTGATTTTTGATTAACCATGGAGAGGGCTTACGTTTTCTTTTGAATCAATAATAATACCTGACCAAGGATAGCATTGCTAAATGCTAGTAAACACCTTTGTTTGTTTATGCAAGAGAGATCTCGAACACACACGCGGGATAAGAAAAAGCCCGTGTCGAATCAATTCAGTAATAGGATTTGGTCTCTCTGCAGAGAAATTCACCCGTGGCGTTTGATCTTGAGTATTTCATTCTTATTAAGATTGATTTAACCCAGAGAGCGAATAATGCTAACGGTATTTGTGTTGTTTACGTGTAATTGTGTCGACCAATCTTATTAACCTCAGCTATTTGTTTACCCAGTACGGATAGATGGATTAATACGTTATTGATCCCAAAGGAGATTCGGGGGAATCCCGCAGGAAATTCTGGAATAGATCCCATAAATGAAGAAGTGGGTAAAATATGATCTATAAGACAGAAATCTTATTACAGCCTGCTTCAATGATCTGAAACGCACAAAGGCACGTTTGGTGGCCTCTTCGTCTACAACACATCACTTTACACCATTTCATGTTCTTGTCAAATCAATTCACCAAAAGAAGATGTGACCAAAATGTGACGATTTATCGGATTTTGTCATTTTCTGCCAACCTCGTGTAAGAATGACCGGAGGATGTGCGTCTCGTGAAAAATAGCTTCTACATTGACTTTGGTGTTTAATATGACTAAGGCTACGATCACACTGCAGGCAAAAGGGGCCCAATCCGACTTTCTTGCCAATATCGGATTTTTTTATGACAGTCTGAACGGCAAAATCCGATTTTTTCAAATCGGACCGAGGCCACTTTCATACGCGGCCCTAAATCAGATACATATCTGAGGTTTTTCAAAGCGACCGCCGTCTGAACGGTCACTTTAAGTCACTTTGCATTAAGACCTGCACTGTAGTAGCTTAATATTCTGTACCCGCCTTCACTTCTCTCATAAGACCTGGCACTTGTCCCAGAAAGTACCGGGACATTTCTGAGAATACTTCAATTGAAGTAGGTTATGTGGACGGCTTAATCACTTTTTAATTATTAGTTGAAATTGCACTCTGCTATTCCACATGGAGAGAAAAGAAAGGTTTAATCATTTCTCTTCATTGGAAATTACTCTTAAATTCTGAATCCTCTCTAAACGGGTCTCATTCGGCGTTGTGTTCTACTTTGTACGCAGACTACTCCTGCTGTAATTGTCTTTAAACGTTACGTTGCGTGGCTTCACAGAATGAATCAGCCAAACATCCATGTTTATAAGTGCCCACAGCCAGGCGTTGAAGCTGATTGGATGACATAGAATAGCGTTTCCTTGATAAACTAGGCCCGACCTGTCGTCCCCAACAATAAGGTTATCTCCACGAAAAGCCCCAGAATCCCTTGCATTATACAAAACGTCCCCTCCTGATTGAACTCCTCAAATATTACAGATCTCCTTGAGTCGCATTTTATCTGTTGTAGTCTCCACACCTACCAGAACGGTCCAAGGAAGGACAGACTCAAGGAGCTCTCAAGGTGCCCTGATGCCCCTGGAGAGCGAGAGCTAACCCATGGTCTCAGATCCCACAGAGGAGCTCCTGCATCAACAACTGCTAAAAACAAAAGTTAATGTGCTGGTTCTGATGGTTATGGCTGATAGCTGTATCTTCTCTGATCACACTTAGGTCAATTTTGGTCATTGGATATAATTCTTCTCCATAATTTAATGTAATTATATCCCCGACTCGGGGATATTAATCCCTGCAGATTAATCCCTTGTTAACTCAAAAACCATAGATCTCAGTGCGAGGAAGAACTGGAGTGATTTGGGGGAAAGGTCAGTTGTATATATTCTTCTTTTGGGCCATTATTTCCCAACCGTTGGTCCAATATAGTCGAAATTTGGTGCATATGAATGGACTCGAGGAGATCTATCTTGTTTATGTCATATTTCAACCGTATTTTAATCCAATAGCTCGTATTTTACTGACTTAAGGGGAGCCTTTTTTACTGAAAATACTCTGGACACATTAAATACGAAGAGCTCAATGCTTGTACGATGCATGGGATTGGGGACTTTTAGGGGATGTTTCCTTGTTGTTGGGGATGACATCATAGGCTTAGTTTTCAATATTTATTCATCGATTAGCTCCATAATCTGTCATCCGTCTAAAATGTTGTCATTCGTCACAACAATTTCCCCTCCAATGATATCCAGCTACGAATTCCAGCGACAAATCTCCTTTAACGGAAACATTCGCCGCTCGAAAAAACCGCTTAGCTCTGCCATTACATCTGTAGCCTTAAATTATACATGAGTGTTGAAAGGCTAATATTTTTCATCTTTATTAAATGCTGTGTATCGCCGGCTCTGCAAAGCAATAATTTATATCACAGCTTTAAAACCTTGACTTTAAGCGCCCGGACCGACTTATGGTCGAGTTCAGTAAAAGGGTCCCTTCTGCATAAATACCTTCTAAATAATGAAAGGAGAACGCAAGAGAGCGTCGTAGTGCAAATGACTTTACCAAAAACAGATATACAATTATCACGAAGCTCATCACAAAGACGCATTATTCATTTCAAAAATGTCACAACAGAAAATGAGCCACCCACATAGTCGCATTTGTAGAGGAAACGAAGCATTAACGCCACATAATAACAGATTTGCAGAACAGCAGAGGTCTCCGAGCTAAACAGCAGCCCCGCCGAGATTATGCCTCAACTGTTTTTTATCTCCTCTAAATGTTGTTTTATAGACAATTCAACAACTAAAAGATGTCAAACCCTGTTTAGTCACTTTGCGCCTTTTTTTTCTCTCTCTACGAATCAATGAATCTCTACGAATCGTTTCTTAAATGTTACCTAATCTTTTATTTTGAATTGTTTTCCTTAACGCTTCCTGTCACTATCTTTCCGACCTTCCAGATAATTTAGTGTCGTCTGGGTCTTGTCAGTCTTACTTTTCTAACGTGTTTGAGCCCTGTGTATTATATTATATATATGTATATATATCTATATATATATACATATATATATAGATATATATATATATATACAGAGCCCCTGAAGTCCATTAAGAAAAAAAATATAACAAGATAACAAGATAATGAAATTGTGCACAAAAGATAATAAGTTACTGACCAAAAGTTAATATCTCATACATTTACATACATATATATACCTGAGCGGGAAAGAACTGGATTGATTTTGGTAAAGATGGGATCTATGATTTCTGCCACTGGGTGGAGCTTTATCTCCAAAAGTTCTACAACTTCTAAAGCGTTGGTCCGATTTAGTCCACAATGGTACAGATGAATCGACTTGAAGAGATTTATGTTGTGTACAATGTGTTTTACTTTAAAAGTTCTTAATTTACAGATAAAGGGGGAGTCTTTGTAGGAAAGACACTGTTTTCAGGACACGACTTCTTAAGCATCGAGCCGAATTAGTCCAAGTCTGCCACACAAAGAATCGACTGGAGGAGATTTAACTTATTTATATCACATTTAAATCACTTCATGGAGTTTTTCTGGGGGGGGGGTTACCAAAAATGATATCAAAGGGGGAATACTTCCACAACGCAGCGAATTGGAGACTTTTCGCCGACATTCCCTTGCTGTCGGGGACGGCAGCAAACGTTGTTTGACTAGAATTTGCACAGATATACATACTGTAGTAAGATTTAGTGTTTTTGCAGTGAGGGGATATGAAAGTATTAAACGTGGCTGCTACATCCTTCAGGTAGGGAACGGCTGAGCTAAGAGGTAAAAAAAAACAAGAAAAAAAAAAAAAAACACGAAGCACATTTTGATTTAGACATTCATAAAGACGTAATTCACAATTGAGAGACCGACCGGCTTAATCTGTCAATATAGATCTTAAAACGGAGTATAATGAAAACACTTTTCAAACTGTCACTTGTGTCAGGACAATATTCCTCAGCAGGAATATGATGCATGAGGAAATCAATCTCCCAGTGGCGCAGACTGTCTGGAGACGTCTAAGTGAGATGTGACAGGAGCAGATGGCGCACAAAGCAACATCTCCGACGTGTCCGGCCTTGCAGCGTTACGAAAAAGCAGAGGACGCCTCATTGTTGCAAACAGTCGGAGGAATCCGTGGGTCACAGATTGTTTGATTAAATGGCGGCCCTCTTCGGCTTCAAGGTCCAGGTCACAGATTGTACGGACGGATAAGGTTCCTTCAAATCAGCTGTGAGGGAACCTTTTACCTGATATTGTAAAAAAAAATAAGAATAAAAACGGTGAGCTCTTCGAAGAGCTTCTGGAAAAAAGGAGCGCTGCACTCTGAGCGAGGCATTAAAAGAGGAACAGGACGAACCTTCTTTTAATTTGCCGGGCTCCTTTTTACTCCTCCTGTTCAGCCGGGCTTCTGTGGAATCAGTGTTTTTCTACCGACCCCCCCTGATGGGTTACAGAAGCTCTGCCTAATTGGATGGAACTAATTCAACATGGCTTTGGGTTCCATGTAATATATTCCTAGATCTATATATATATTCCTATATTCCTATAGGTCCTATTCCTGAAAAAGTCAGTATGATGCTATCATATTTTCTAGAGTGTATTGATCTCTGATTAACCTCGAGATTTAGCAAAAAAAAGGTTTTTAATCATTTAGACTTGCTTCTTTATGCGTTTGTCTTTTGATGCATATTTAAAAAAAATAAGATTGTGTGAAGAAGTCAGAGTTTCATTCAGAAGAGATTACATGAGTGAGACTTTTCACTTTCTAACCCCATAATCCTAATCCACCTAGACCTTCGTGCGAGGAAGAACTGGATTGATTTTGGGATAGGTTGGTTGCATATATCTGACACCAGGTGATGCTTTATCTCCAGTGGGTTTTTTTTGGGTCCGATTTAGTCCAGCTTTGGCACATATGAATCCACAAATATAAATATATCGTATTTTATTATAGTAGTTCATATTTTATTCAATAGGGGGAGCTTTTTTAAAAAAAATAAAGTTCAAATACTGTTTTCCGGGATATAATTTCTCAACCGTTCCGGTCCGATTGAGGCATGTGAATCGATTTTTGGAGATCTAATTTGGAAATATTGTATTTTACTCAAATAGTTGGTTTTTTTTTTGCCTTTTTTCATGAAAAACAGTAAAAAACTAAAATGTTTTTTGACATAACATCACATTTAATTTAAAGAGTTGCTTGTAAAATGGAAGGTTTTAGGGGCTTTTCAGGTATGTACCCTAGCTGTCTGCATACTTTATTAATTTCATTTTTCATTATAATTATCACCTTTTTACTTTTTTGTCGATTATTTCTATTTTGTTGTTGATTTTTTTTTTTTTTACTTTTTGTGTGTTTGCTGTCTACCTGTCTGGTTTATAACCTCTATGACAATAAAGCTAATTATCATAATAATAATTAAATATTTTATTTATAGCGCTCCTTTCGTAAAATGCTCAAAGTCGCTTTACGTGTATATAAAAAACGAGTAAAATCAGAATCAGACATCAAAACATAATACATCACATAACATAATCTTGTAACCGGGTCGCCATGTTTGGAAGCTGTAACAGTTCCTAGAACTAGATTCCGTACTCAATAGAACTTTTCTCGTAAACATACATTTAAAATCCTCTCTCTAAAGCTGCTATTTACTCTAAAAGCAGTAATCTGGATCTCTCAAAAGTGGCCGGTGTTATTGATAGCTTGTTCTCTCTGCACCTCATTAACTCTCCTGCCGGGTCAACACCGCTGTCCTCCCGGTAATGTGTTGACAGGACGGAAATCCCGACGGCAAAAGACAAAGGCCGCGAGAAATTGATTCGGTGAATGACTGGCATAGTTAGTGGAATAATTGTAGCAGTGAGCGATGAGATTAACCGCTTTGATTGATGCAGCGGATGCGCTACAAACACCCAGGTGACACGGCTATGAATAATTAAAATGTAATATAGACGGAGCAAAGTGGCTTCTTCTGATTGTAATTTAACGTACGCAATCATTTGGGCTCCATATTGTTTCATTACAGCACAAAAAGTAATTGTAAGTAATTAAAAAAAGAAAGAAACTGGGGGAAAAACCAACATGAAAGCAATTTACTCTCCAACTGGTTTGACTATTTACTTACTGTCTTCCTACTGCAGCTGACTTTCCATGTCGGCGCTGCTGAGAACCCGTCAAAGTCTGTTTGTCCTTGACACGACACGTGTTGTTTTTTTTTCTTCGAATCTGCTCCTCTCTTTGATTCTAGTCTTTCAGTGTGACAGGCCGCCGACACGGGAGGCAGTCATGTGTGTGAGCCTCCCGTTTGTCTGCTGGACACTCAATCCTTTACGCTTGGGGTCTTCCAGAGCAGGTCAGACCAGTGGAAGGGTAAGAGGCGGATGCTGGGGGGTGAACAAAAACACCAGCCTGACAAGTTAGCGCATGAAGATGGTGACAGAGGGAGTGCATGTACCGATATTTTTGGAGGGTCGGATTGCCGTGTAAGCAGAACTAAGAAGGGTTTTCTATTGTCTTTCTCCCCAGCCACACTCTCCAGCTCATAACTGCATATAGTTATAGTTTATATATATATAGTATATGACAGCTTACAGTTAGGGCTGGCTCATGCTGGTTCTGGACCAGCTCTTAATTCTGCTGAAATAGCCTTAGACTACCTCTATTTCTATATCATTTATTGCTAAATCCATGCCCCATAAATGCACCGCTGACTCTATTCCCTTACAGCCCGGAATTTTTGTGTTCTGGACTGATGCTTTTTCTGGGTCCTGGTTCCTGGCTATACCAACCCCGGATCTTGGCGGTATCTACTTCCGAGGCCATCTTTAACTACTATCACTAATTATCATAAATCCAATACTTAGTATCACCACTACTATTGTATATGTATATTGTAGTACCACTACTATTATATGTACTGTAATACATCACCACATACCATCATCATTGCTAGAACTGTATACAATGTGTTTATTCTTGTTGATCTGATCTGTACACCGACATCTGTCGCACGTCTGTCCGTCCTAGGAGAGGGACCCCCCCCCCTCTGAGTCCCTTCCCTTTTTTTCACTGTTAAAAGGGTTTTTTGGGGAGTTGTTCCTTAACTCCCCAAAATTTAAAGTACATCGCGGTAAATTGTGATTCGTGATTTTGGCCTATGCATATATAATTGACTCGACTCATCTTGAGAGATTCCAAAGTGTTCCCAGAACAGAAGAGATCTACAGACCCCCCAGCGAGTTCTGGGTCTTACCGGTGGATGTGGAGTTTGATTGACGGATGAGTTATGGCTCCATGTGGTTTTTCTCTATTATCCTTCCTCCCGCTCCGGTATTCCACATCTTGATTGCTCCTGAAGGTCACCTGGTCTGCAAGAAGTGCTTAAAAGCTTCTGTTCCAGCATCAGAAAAGTGAGGCCTCTGAAGTGGGGGGCTCCTGGCTAATATGCCTCTCAGACAAGTGTAGGATCCAGCGCTGCAGGGTTCTAGTAGAACTCAGAGTGATGCTTTCACTACTTGTGCCGAGGAGATTTTGTTTTCACCCGGGTCAGTTGGTTGTTTGGCTTTTTTGTCAGCAGGGTTACTGCGAAAGGTACAAAGATTTACATTTTTAAAAAACTTAAAAGAAAAGAACTTAAAAGAACTTTGAACTAAATAAGACCGACGGTTGAAAAATTATGGTCCAAATATATTTTTTTCCAAAATGTCCAGCGGACGCTGCAGCGGCGGGGAAGATTTGGATTCCATAACATAAAAAAATCAATCAGACAGCTGCTGCCGCGGCTCGAGTCCTCACTAAGACCAGGAGACCGGATCAACCGGTCCAGTTCTCTGATCCGTACACTGGATTTCTGTCTGCTAAAGAAACTAGTTAAATTCCTGTTGTGGGTTTACGAAGAGCCAAAATACATTTCTGATCCGCTGCTCTGTGATGAAACATCTAGTTGAATAAACTAATCATGGGGCATGTCTACTTCCTGGGCCCGGGGTAAAACTCAGTTACCTTTCTGTTTGCCACTGTCTTTAATTAAATTAGTTAATTACACAGTTATTACACGATACTGTAACTTTTGATCGGGTCTTAATTATGCAAAAACTACTTAATAGATTTTGACTTTGACGGATGAATCACTCTTTGGACAAGAACCAGTTAAATTATGGTACAGACCCAAATTGAAGGCCCTGTTTCTTTTTCAATATTTTTGTCAATTCACCGTATCTGTATCTTTAACAATAATATAAAATGATGATAAAAAGAAAAAAAATCACATGTTTGCTGTTTGCTATCTATGCATGTATACAGACAATGATCCGCATCTGCTGGAATGAAATGTGTAATTATAGAGGTGATATATGTCGAATGGAAGCTACCAGCAGAAATACGCTCAGGATATTTCAGACCTGGCAGAAACTCGCACACTCATCAAACACGAGTTTCATTCTCAGGAGATAAGAGTCCGGACAGACTATTATTTAAAGCCGAACCTCATTGCGAGTGTTTCCACTAGCATTGTCTCTTCCTCTGTTTGGTTATCAGATTAATAAATAAAGGAGGAAAAAAAAAGAGCAGGTAGAGACAGCTGCTCGGCTTGTAAACTACCTTTTCCCTCCCCACGGACCTGACTCATCATCAGACCATCATAAAGCAATTTCTCCTCCCAGAAACATTCTCCGCGTTCGTTTTCTATAAATTAATGGACGCAGGAGTTGAATTGATTCTGGATGCCTGCAGGAATCGGAAATGATGACACTTTAGACTTCTTTCTCGTCGAGCAACACGGCTAAAAATGTCTTCTTCTTTGTCAGTACCTCATCCGTGGGAATAAACCTCCTCCTACTCTTCCTCCTGCAGGTCCAAAAGATGGATGGAACCATCTCCCTTCACCTCGTCTGTAAAAAGTCTCTGTAGTCTCTTAAAGGTTCATCTCCTGAAATATAGATTTTGGTGGGTTTAGCTACTGTATTATATAAAAAAGCATGAATGCATGCTGCAGATAACACTGCTAAATAATAGATTCTGAACATCGTTGGTACCGGGATGGCGTGCTGATGCATCATCCTGTCCCGGCCTGCACCACCGAGCCACCGCCATCACAGTTGGATTTGAACTTTTTTTTGCCCTTCGTCACATTAAGCGTGGTTATTAATTCCTTCTTCATCAAAACCGAGGAAGAAAACACTTCTTCCACACGTCTGTAGCGTGAATGGGTAATTAAATTTGCGGGAAATTATATATTGATCCTGAGCTTAAATGTTGTGAGAGGGAAGAAGAGGAAGAGGAAGAAGAAGGGGGAGAAAGCAGAAATAATTTACTAAGATTGTGGTAATTGTTCCGGTCATATTCATATTCTTGTTATTTTTCCTTCTCATTATTTCCAGTTCCATTCAGGAAAACAATCCATCTCCTGCTGTCTCTTCTTCTTCTTCCTCTTCTTCTTCCTCCTCTTCTGCCTCTCTGTGTTTGAGCTTCCTCCAACAACCCTGAACCACGCAGGTCACATCATCTGAATTCTAAACAACCTCTATTCGAGGATTTGTTTTCCTGTTTGTTATCCTAATGAAAGGTGATGGCCATGTCTCCCAGTGCATGCTGGGATAGACTCCGGGACCTCTCAGTGACCCTGAACAGAATAAAAGCATGTAGAATAAAACGAAGGAATAGAGACGAGTGGCGCGACATCACGTCTCAATATAGTCACTACCAATTTGAGATCCAAAGACTTATTATTTGGGAATTTTGATGACATGGCAATTTGAAAAGAGATTATCTCATCCGACCGATGTCACATCTCATTCAGAGACCTTTGTTATACATTTCTCATTTAGAGGTTTCGTTCATTTCTCACTAACCTTTCAATGTACACTCGTTTCTTTCACCTATGCCTTCACACACAATCTGTCACAATCTTAGTAAAGAAGGCCAATTTGAAAAGTGGGTTTCTCATAGCAACCATCAATCAAAACTCCGGAGCTCGCCGCTCTTCCAAGAAAACTTAACCCTGTAGTTTCATGGGCCGGTGCTTAAAAAAGTTCAACATTTTTTCTTTGTCTTCTCCATATGCAGATAATGTGTCTCGCTGTGGATCCGTGGCGTCCCTGTGCTTCAAAAATTGACCATTTGATTTTGGCATAGTGTGCTAGTGGTGAGACCCGGGAGTCAATTTCCTGCTTTACGAACACGGTCTTTAATCGTGATGATGTGATTGAACACATCTCATATATCTCTAGTTCCGCTGCAACCAGTTACAAATGCTGTTTGGTAGTTTCTTGAATTTAGTTTTTAAGAGGGAAAAAAAACCCCATCTGATATTAGATAACGTTTTTAGATCAATAAATACAGTTATCATGTAGAACATGCCATCTTATGTTTACCGGAGGTTGCATTGACATTTTGTTATTATATCCCCGATAACAAAAATGTAAACAGGGACTGGTTTTTGAGAAAGGTTGATTTCATATGTCCTGCCACTAGGGGGAGTTTTATCTCCAAAATCAATTTCCGGGCAATGATTTCTCCGGCTTTGATCTGATTTACTTCAAATGTTGTACATATGAATCGACCCGAGAAGAATTATCTGTGTAAAATTCTTGTACAACGTTGCTTGTACAACCCAGGGGATTGGGGGGGTTTTCGGGGACTTATAGAGCCCCGTTTCGCTTTGAGGATTTGTTGAGTGACGTGACTTGCACTATAAATGTTTGGTCGTCAAAATTGACCAATTGATGGATGTTTTAGGGACATTTGTCTGCATCAATGATTACAATCTAAATAACCATTACCCTTGATGATATGAGAGTGAACCCCCCCACCCACCCCCCGGCTTATTTTCTTATCTGAGGAGCACATGCGTGATGATGAAATGTTTTATCTACATTACAATAACGATGCCTCTCTCTCTGTCTGTCCCTCTCTCTCTCTCTCTCTCTTTCTCTCTCGCCCCACAATTCTTTGTAAACTGTTTTTCTACAGTGCAGTTTCATACATTCCATAAACACGCACAGCATCTTCCACTTACGGTGCAGCCGCGGCACAATGCTCCGTCAGCGTTCAGACCTGAGGAGGTAATTGTCAAATGCGTGAGGCAATTGCAAGTTGCAAAAAACATTCTGCACACATTCCATTGTACTTCGCTTCAAATCAGGAGCGCTGCCGAAATATCTGCTTATCTGGACAAATGTCTACGTGTTAATCCCACAGCAGCGGGGAAAGTGGCTTTCACAGGCGGTGTGAAAGTAAGGAAACTATAGAAACCTTTCTCTCACACAGGCTCTCATGCTCTGCCGTCGGGTTACAGTTCACTTTGTTGCTCAACATTGTGTCAACTTTGTTATTCCCAGTGATTGACAAATTATAAAGGAGCACGCACTATTTGACTGATTTTACACAGAACACATAAGAAATCAGTAATAAATGTATTTTACTTAAGTCTGCCTGCCTGTGCAAAGACAATATAGACATGCCGTTTCGCCAAAGAGGCAGTTGGACCCAGGGCCACATTATGTCACAGCGGATCCAGAGCCCACGCACACTGGGAGTGTCATGATGTCACAGAAGGACTAGAGTCCAGCCGTTACGTAACAGAGGTAGTAGAGACATGCTGTTTCATCAAAGAGGCACTAGAGACGTGTAACTACCCTACAGAGAAACTACCGGCACATTGTGTTCATAGCATCACTGTTTCCATTCACCCTGAAACACTAAGTCCACACTTGTAATTTGTTCTACGCGGAACAACGTCCTCTATTCCCAGCGTTCATTGAAAATAATATGAGATATCTTTCTGCCCATCCTTTTTTTCTTTTTTCTTTGAGCAAATCTTTAAAACACAGTCATATGAAAGATCTAGGGTTAATTAATTTCAATAGAAAAATGTCCAAAAGAAATATCTTAGCTTTAACGATAAGAATAGCAAAGACCTTTTTTTTTTTTTTTTTTTTTTTTTTCGAGTTTTCACTGAATTTTAAAAAAGCAGGTGCAAATTTGAACACATTTTAAAACCTTACCCCCGGCAGGCTTCAAACCTAACGGATGAATTGACTGACCTTATTGTGAGAGGCATTTCACTTCCTGCTTTTCTGAAGCTCAGTGAGGGAAGGTAAGGGCCGCCGTTCTCTATGGATTTCTTTTATTAAATCTGCAGCAATGGATGAAAACATATGGAGAGAAATGGAGGAAATCATCTGACATTCGGTCGATGCACCTCTCTTAGACTTTTAAAATAACCCGACAGCGTGAAATAGACATATTTTAGGGGTTCCTTCAGACTCTTTTTGCTTCCGCTCCAAAGAAAATGAACTCATATCCCCCCAGAGGGAACAAATGCTCATTGGCTGGTAAATAAATCAGCTATCATGAGAAGACGGATGCCTCTTTGTTTCCCCAGGGTGGCATATTGACTGACTGACTGATGTCGCCACTGACTGTCATCAGGTCACTTAATGCATCATTTTGTGTCGATGACTCCGGCTGCATTCCTTCAGTAATTGCTCATGTGGATGAGGGAGCATGTGTGAGAGGTTTGTCACCTAAAAAAACAACAGGAAATGGAAATCGTTGTCGGGAAATTGACAGATGCTTTTTTTTCTTGGCCCGGAGAAAGGTTTTGGAGAAGCTACAGAAAATAAGGCATCATGAATTATTCCCTTAACAGAAACAAAGCGGATTTTCTTGGCCGTTATTTTATTCAAATTTAATAATGATTTGATCCGTTTGATTCAAGATCTTGAATCAACGGGAAAAGATTGTGTGTTTTGGTTTCGTATGAATGAACAATTGGGTAGATACGTTTTAAATTTAGACTACATAAATGTTGCCCCCAGGGAAATTTGAAAGAAATGTTAATTTCTTATCTTTTCATTCTGTTCCCTTAACATCTACAATTTTCCATTCCAAATATTTGGTTGGTTTATCATCAAATACCTTTGAAACTAATGCTTTTCCTATTGGTTTTCGCTAGGGAACCATCTACAATTTTCTTTGTATCTGCTGGGATTCTCCTCATTATATTATCAGATGCTTTGAATAACGATGCCTGACTGAGGCAAAACAAGCAATTTCAATGATTGTAATTTGATCGGTGCTGCGGCCCCAACCGAAGCTTCTTTCATGACTGAGGGCTGATCTTCTGATAAGAAACTCCACTCAAAGTTTTGAGTGGTTGACGTCATAGATATTTAGGCCAAAAACATGCAAACATTGTTTGAACTGGGCGTAGAGTATAGGGTATAAACTGAAAAAAGTCCCCAATCCCTTGCATTTTGTACAAGCAATCCTCCCAATTTAACTCCTCAATTCAAATGTGGTTTCCACAGTATTTTTGTTGTGAGGCTCCCCCTAGTGACTAAAAAATGACCTACTAGAGTAAACTAGACCAATACTGAACCCCTTAAATCAAATATGAAGTTATTTCCACAGTATTTTTGGTTTAAATGGCTCCCCAAAGTGATTCAAATATGAACTATAAGATTAAAACATCGATAAAATATGTTAAAAACAAAGCAGAGCCCCTCGAGTATATACACCAAATTTGGACTAAGTCCAATCAGTTGTTGAGAAAACATCGACCAAAAGCTTTTGCAAGATAAAGCTCACCCTAGTGTCGGATCTATACAACCAACCTTCCGCAAATTCATCCAGTTCTGCCTCATACGCAAGTTTACGGAAGTTTGAAAATGATTAATGAACCAGTTTTTGAGGTATGTCTAGAAAACTGTGTTATTTATATATATATATATATATAAAACAAGAAATAAACAGATAAAGCTCCCCCTAGTGTTGGAAATATATAACAACCTGTCCCGAAATCAATCAAGCTGAAGATTTTGGCTACAAAATACCACCTACGTCCACTAGGGGGAGGTATTTACTCAGAATTCATCCTTTTTGCAATGTTTGTATTCAAATCTAACATTATGCACAGAAATGAAAAAAAATGGCAAGAATAAGGCAGAAACTCGATTATGGGCTGGCTATCGACCCACCCCTGAGGTAGCAGTGGGCGGCCCCTTTGAAGCGCCTGGGGAGCATATTTGGTTCAAGGTCTTGCTCAAGGACCCTACGACATGTAGACCTGCCGGAGCTTGAACCGGCTGCCTTCACATCCTCCGATTGGGGGACTCCCATTCTACCCACTTAGCTTCAGCCCCCCCGTTAAACTACTATGAGTCAGACAAAGTGGCCGCATTTACCGTATCGTAGCGGCAGGAATCCCCGGATTAATCATTTATTTGCATTTCAACGTCATTAAATGCAAAGGCAGTGGGATCAAGTGCTTGTAGCTCGATTATGATCCTACCATGAACAAAGGAAATGTCTTTGTTGCCACATAATTAGACACATAGAGGTCAGTGTGCATTATGAGATATTATAGTTACATTACATAGACGATGTAATCTTTGACACTTTAATTCACAAAAACACATTCACGCTCAAATCAATAATTTTGCACGCTTGATGAAAGGTTATTTGACTGATTACAGGGTGGAATACATTTGTCTTGATCTTTCTTTTAGTGTTTATCTAACCACGTTATGTTTACGGTGTTTTATTCAGTTAAACTCCCCCCACAGGGACCTTCATGTCAGCGGGTCACTGGCGCTGATTGCCTGACAGCCAAAGTGACTCTTCGCTGGAGACGACAGATCAATAGAGAAGGAATGACAAAGTGAACTCAATCCTCTTCACCTTTGATGGATTGCGACCGAGCAGCAGAGGACCGCGGCCATGCATTTTCGCCGTAACGTGTCGTCAGGTCGCCATAAAAAAACATGGAGCTCGAAGGACGACAAACAAACGGTTTAGAGTGAGCGATCCCTCTCTTTCCTTTTTCCATTCCCACTGGTTGTATTATAAGATATAACCAAGCTTTTGCACAGCAGGCAGTAAGAAGTTCTTCTGAACTCTTCAATGGTGGCAAAGGTCGGCGTTCTTTAAACCACACGGCTGCATGTATCAGACGTGACTGCAAAGAACATTAATTCAAACCGCGGGAAAGGGATGGAATGGAAAGCGAGATACTGAAAATTTTATTTTTGTTCCTGAAAATGAAGTTCCTTCCAGCTAAAGATCGAAATCAAACGGTGACCACTCTTGTACGTGTGAGCCTCTTATTGGCGCTTGTGTTGCATTGACTTAAAAATGGATGTGCTGCATGCTAACTTCCTGTCCTTATTGGCCAATATATCAGGTTTCATTACATTTTCCCAGCCGGCTTCACTTTTTCTACCCTCCTTGTTATCGGCGCTGGCTTTGATCCCTTTGAACTCCATCCGCTGTATCTTCCTCGTGCTCTTAAGTGGCTAATTAAGGTTTGGGTCTCCTTCATTCCGTCACTGGTTTTGGATGCAGGCACCGAGGGATCTCAACATTGCGGTGCCATTCCTGCCTGCCCAGAGTTCTCCTTCATTTCCCCGGACTGAATCTCCCCTCGCTGCTCTTCATCTCATTTCAACCAGCAGGGATGGAGACTGAAGATGAATGTTCCTAACAACCACAGATGATATATGATAATTAGTCTCAGATTCTGAGGGGGATGGCGATTGAAGGGTCTCTGCCCTGAGCAGCTGCAAGGTATACCCTCCACCGAGTTGGATTCTGGATGCTGGTGGTGGTGGCTGATGATTCTGCTGAGACTGAAGGAACAGCCATTAAGGGCAACTTGGGGTTTACTATCTTTCTCATAAGTGGACGACCATTTGCCCAGACACCCATTATGTAAGGCAAGGCAACTTTGTTTATATAGCACATTTCAGCAACAGGGCAATTTAAAGTGTTTGGCACAAACAAACAAGAACATTGTGACAAAGTGCAAAAGAACATTTAGGCATATTTATAAACAGATTATAAAAAAATGCATCCTTTAATGTCCTGCTCTACTGTTTGAGAGCAATATCTTATTTAAAAATGTGACTGAACCTGATATTATAGCTCCCAGGGGCAGCAGGTGTTTGCTAAAAGGTAAGGGGCCAAGGTTGGAGCCCTGGGGGTCACCTCAAGTTAGAGGTGCCACTGAGGAGAAGGCATTAACCATGGCTATAGAGAGCGTCTTATTCGATAAGTAAGATCAATTTGGGACAATAAAGTATGTGAAGACTTATTAAACACAATTATATAACTTGATTTAGACAAAAAGTTTAATAAGGTCAAATATTTTTCTAAAATACATCCTTTAACAAAACAGTGAAGATATTTCACCAGATAATGAAGGCAGTTACGGTTAGCTAATCTGATGGAAATTACCTATTTTCCATGAAACCCCAATTTTTTATTTTTTTTTATTGTTTAAAACATGGTAGACCAAACAATTTGTAATATTATATCAGACTTATAAAATGGGTTCTTGCTGACATTTTTGTATTTCAGGGAAAATACTCATGGAAAATATTATAATTTGACCAGCTCAAGCTTTTGACCAAAAGTGTCTTTTTTAGAAAACTATTTAACCCACATTAGACTTTTTTTGGTCAGATTAACTTACATAATTCTGTTAAATAAGTCCTGACATGGTCTAATATGCCAAAAAAAAAAACCTACTTAACGTATAGGACTTTTATAACAGCCATAGTCTCCTCCCCTGTGGGCCCTTTGACCACTGGTGTCGCCCAGGGCTCACATCTAGGCCCCTTACTTTTGAGCAAAAACAAGCTGCCACTGGGTTGTACTCCAAAAATGCT
Organism: Lophius piscatorius; assembly: GCA_009660295.1. NCBI lineage: Eukaryota > Metazoa > Chordata > Actinopteri > Lophiiformes > Lophiidae > Lophius > Lophius piscatorius. Next base: position 7,952 of record VRLP01006622.1, on the reverse strand, counting down.
GAGAAATTTTTCAATAACAAATAGAGAGTCAAAACAAGCTCAACCAAACAGTCGAGTAGGACATTAAAGGGGTTACTAGCCTAACTAATAACCAATTTATAAATGCCTTATGAACATATTCTCATTGTGAGATGGTATCCTACGATATCTAAACTTTATTACGATACCTGAGGACTAAGCTGCCTCCAGGGAATCGTAAAAAGTTTCACTCTCAACAAATTTCTGTTTATATTGACGCATCATCTCTCCGTTCGCGGTGGAGTAAGACAGTGTGACATTGAAATGGGCTTTAAGTGAATCAAACAGCCCTCGTCAACGGCTTCCGTGCAGACACGTCGATTCTTACAGCCTCCTCAAATCACTTTTAGAGTCATTTAACTGCAGCTAAAAGCCTTGTTTGCATCGTCGCGGTAATGACTCCTCATTCAGCTGAGGCAGCGAGCGCAAGAGTCGTAACAACCGCCGCTACAGTACGTGTCAGAATGAAATAAGGCACGGCGCCTTCCTATTAGGCTGTTTACCAGTCTCATAAAGCATTCTGAAACGAGTTAAACAGCGTTTGAAATATGGTCTGCGAGCGCGATGATACACATTGTGTGAACACTCCGGAGCCGCTGCTCACTCATCAGCTGTCGTTTCAGGTTTAAGGAGGGGTTCAAAGCAATTCTGCTGTCTCAGCCGGAGTCACGTGATCACTTAGGGCCTCGTCGCTGCGTCCTCAGGTGTTGCGGTTCAGTCCAAACTCGCTGTAAAGTTATCTAGAGATAAACGGGATAAAATCCTGTTTGTGGGCTTTGATGAAGTTAAACCTACAGCGTTGGTTTAAGTGTGGCTAACTTAAACCTGCTGTAGATTATATTTGACTGAAGCAGTGAAGAACCGAGATCCTTTACTTGAGTAAAAGTACAACTATGAAAATACTCGTATACAAGTAAATGACCTGCCTTCAAAACCTGACTTAAGTATAAGAAGGTGAGTGTTACCAGTTAAATATGCTTGAAGTACTAAAGTAAAAGTACTCATCGTACAGTAAAATGTTCCCTCTCAGTACTCAAGTTTTAGATTTGGATTAATTGGACTATTACTATTATTGTATTTTTTACTTCATGATGTTGAGAAGTAATCTAGAGGATTACCATTTCTTTTTTTACAGCATCACACATTTTTCGACGTTTAGTTTTTTCATTAATATTAAAATGAATCTTAAAAAAACCTTTAAAGGAAAGTAGTAGTAATAATAGTAGCAGTTCATGGGTTAGGGTTATTAGGCTTTTATTATTAGGCATATTATTACCAAGGTTATTACTGAGGTTATCCTAAACCATGCAAGAGCCATGCAAAATGGCTTCACTGAGCTCAACATAAACAGAGGTTCACTTAAACCCACTGCATATAATATATTACTGAGGTTAATCTAAACCTGCTATAGACATATTCTGATTCAGGTTAACTTTATCGTTATTCGGACATATTTGGACATATTTGGTTAACTTAAACCTAAAGCAGAACTTTTGAAGAAATTAACTTGAACAACCTGTTGATCTCTTCTGACAGGGTTTAACTTGAATCTGTTCAGCTGAGGCTAACTTAAACGAGCTTTAGACATACTGACTCAGATTAACTTAAACCTGCTTCAGACATCATTTAATAGAGGTCCACTTGAACCCACTACGGATAGGATTTGACTGAGGTTAACCTAAACCTACTAAACACATTTTCTGATTCAGGTTAACTTGAACCTTATTTAGACATATTTGGACTCTTAAACCTAAACCTGGTGCAGACAAACTTCATATGAAATGAACGTAAACACACTGCGGATCTAAACCTGATAAATGCTTGTTTCTCTCGTTACCATGGCAACTGTCAGTGGGGGCGATGTATTCGGCGGTAAGTGAACATTTGATCGCAGATTTTATGTTTTGGTAGTAGGAAAAATGTCGCAAGAATAGGAATCTGAATAACTTTGACGAGGGGGTAACATCATCTCCAGAACTGTGGGTCATTTTTATGTTTCCCAGCCTGCACTGGTCAGAACTTTCTGAATTGGTCATCAGAAGGACGATCTGTTTTCTGTGAACTCAGGAGGGTCATGACCAACAGAGGCTCAATGAGGGGCATGGGGGAGAAAAAGCTGCAGGTCCGTCCCAAAGAAGAGCTACTGTGGCGCAAATTTCTGAAAAAAAAGCTCATGCTGGTTCTGATAGAAAGCTGAACATCAAAGATTTCTGGGTAGTCGCTGATCAGTCACAGTGTCCATGCTGAGCCCTGGCCGCTGGAGAGACGGCATACAGCAGTAGAAATGGACTCTGGAATAATAGAGGAAGGTAGCCTGATTTTATTCCTCAAATTTTCATTTGCATCGTCTAGAATTCCGAGTGTGTGGGCATTCCTTACCCGGTGAAGAGATGGGGATAATGCAAGCAGGAGGAGGCAGTGTGATGGGAAACTTTGAGTCACGCCAAGGTTTCCTACCAACATTCTTGCAGACCGAGTACCTCCCTTCGTAGAAACGGTATTCCCTGATGGCGGTGTCCTCTTTCAGCAGGATAATGCTCCCTGACTCTGCAAAAATGGATCAATAATGGCTAGAGGGACATAACAATTCCTTCAAAGTCCAGTTTTCCCGAAGTGTCTATCCAATCAAGCACCTGTTTCATGAGCTGTACAAGTTTCACTCCCGGATTCCCCTCCAGCTCACAACTCAGAGGACTTAAAGGATCTGCTGCTAACCAGATACCACAGCGCACTCTCAGAGGTCTTCTGGAGTCCACGCTTCAGTGGGTCAGAACTGCTTTGATGGCAACGAGGCGGACTTTGACAACATCAGGCAGGTGGTTCGGATATTTTGACATGTGTCTTTGCTTGGTTTTGTAAAATATTGAATGTTACATTTTGGTGTGTTTGAACTGATTAAAAATAATGGGATATTCGAAAACCCTGAATGTTGCTTGAAGTGGATTTGAAGAGAGGATCTAGACGCGGATCGATGGCCCGGTGGGCGAGAGAGGGGCAGCAGCCGTGTCTCCTGCGGCCCCCGTCAATATCAAGCAGTGGGAAAGCAGCAGACGGGAAGTAAAAGAGGGAGGCTGAGATTTCCACTGAACCTACAGCGGCTACAAGACAGCTACCAGGGAATTCTTGTCTGACTAAGAAGAGAAGACAGAGATCCTTCCTGGTGTCCGACTGAAGATGAACGATGGGGACGAATGGGAATCAGCAACAAGTACCAGGGGAAGAGGTTTCAGTAGAAGATGATGGGATCAATAAATCAGCATTTACATGCAAGAGCAGGTTTATTGTCTCTCAGAAATGATGTTCAAACACTGATTTGAAACACTTTCGCAGGAAATAAAATACTGTTACTGTTTGTGGTGCTTCAGTCGAGGTCGAGGAGATATGCTGTTTGATTAAACATTTATGGCGCAAACACGATGTGGAAGAAAAGCGGTGGGAGCTAAAATTTGAAACAAACACGCTCGGCCTTTTGATAAAGCAATCCCCACAGAGTAATGTGAGACGCCATTTTTTTTATCATGCCACCACCAAAGTGGGCATATCTGGTTATCCTCGTCTGAGAGGAGGTATCGGCTTTCCTTCAATGAAATTCCAGACATGCGGGTGAACGTCTCACGATTGGTTTCATCAGTTTGCTTTTTATTTTTTTTACTTTTAGGCTAATTTGATCCACAGTATTTTAGTCTGGCTATTATTCTGCTATGATAGAGGTTGTGATCTAACCACAAAAGCACAAATGGATTATTGTTATAATTTTTTTTTGGAGTAGTAGAGACCTCTCTGTATTTGAAAAGAAACCTTTTTGTTATTTCCTGAGCGCCAAAGTGTTAAAAAGCGGTGCACAGTTTTTATCAGTATTTACTCATGAAATCGGTATTACTGTATAATTACGTGCAGCTCCTGCTCAGGATGTAGGGAGACAATTGTAGTTACTGCTCTGTGGTTTGATACCCAGCCTTCAGTCCCTCCCTGTGTGTGAATGGATGAAAACTGGTTTGTGTTGTACAGACTTGTCCCAGTATAAACACCCTACATCCGAAAAGTCCACTCCGTTAACTGTCATGGCAGCACTGTTACCGAACATTGTCAAATACTGTAAACATTACAGTAAATGAAATGGGGAAAATCCCATTTATCAACTATGTTATGTTGATAATAACAGTAATCTATCTCATACTGTAAATATCACCATAACTGATAATACACTGTAGGTAATTACAGTAAATTATGATATCCTGCAGGTGATTACAGTAAGGGATCACATACAGTAAAGAATTAAAATAAGTAATCACTTGTTTGAGAAAAATTACAGTAGCAAATAATATTCTGTTACAATTACAGTAGATTAATACATTCTTTTGATAAACATTATAAACTGAATGAGAGGGTTTGGGTTATGAAATTATCACATACTGTAGTAAATTATTGTAAAAACATATAGTTAATATCAAAACCAGCAGAGAATTACAGTATCAAAAACTGTAGAGAAATGACAGTAAATTTACAATCATGAAAATAACAGTTTACAGTATTATGCTCCAGAACTTCACTAACCAATAATTGTACGTTGAAGATTACAGTATATTATATCATACTGTTGAACGTCACCATCATTGATAATGTACTGTGGGCAAATACAGTAAAGAATGATATACTGTAGACAACTACAGTAACTGAACTCGTACTGTAGAGTATTGTGGTAATAGTGGATGAATATACTGTAGTGGATCAAAGTAATCACTAATATACTCTGGAAATTACAGGACATGATTATGTACTATAAAAATCACACTAACCTATATTGTTTTTTAGAGAATTACAGTAAATTATCACATGCCCTAGAAAATTACAGTAACAGAGAAGAAACTGTAGATACATATCACATAATATAGAAATCATAGTAACTGATAACATACTGCAGTGAATTACAGTAAATAATAATCTACTGTAAACAATTACAGTAAGAGATCACATACTGTACACAATTATCATATACTGTAGAAATATGCAGTAAAAATTACAAAAAACATCAAATACGGTAACAGAAATACACTGAAAAATGAAAAACTGTACAAAATTACAGTAAATTGTCAAATATCATAGAAATACATTAAAAAGTTTTTGAACAAATGAAGAAAATCTCAGTAACCATTTTTTATGATCGGGAGAATTACAATACTCAATTCCAGACTGTAAAATATCCATGTAATTGATAATATACTGTAAACAACTAAAGTAAGTTATCATGTAACGCAGATAATTACAGGGTATTTTTTACATACTGTAGAAGAATTGTGATAATCAATAACATGTTGTATTAACCTACATTTTCACATACAGCAGAATATCAAAGAAACGTAATTACAGTACATTTATACACTGTACAGAGTTACATTGATATACTACGTACTGTAAATCACATTAATCACTAATGTACCTGAGAAAACTGATAATATACTTTAAGAAATGACTGTGAATCATCATCATACATAATATTTATAGAGCGCTTTTCATAAATACTCAAAGTGGCTTTACAGATTACCTTGTGTGGAGAATTACATTTATTGAGTATAAATTGAGTATTACAGTCATTTGCATGTCAGTGGCAGCTGTGCAGTTAATCACTGTTTTCCCCGCACATTATGTTTTCAATATTAAAATGCACTTTTATTTCCCCGTGGGATGTTAAAGGTAGAAAAAGCACCAAGCGGGAAAATATGTAACTAATTACAGTAAAAAATCTACATATCATTATTTACCTCAATGCTGCCTACCAGGAAGAAAAACTCTGATCTCAGTGCCCCTGACTTCAGCACAGATCGGTTGGGTCTTCTACTGTGTCAGAGTTCCAACTCTGATGTTTGAAGGTCGAACGGGATGCAAAGGTGCAGATTTGTGATCTAACCGGAGAGTTGTCTCGGTAAACATCGAACACTGTAATTCTGTATTTCCACGGACTCGCGGGTAACATGACATTATTCCCCCCCCCCGCTGTCCTTAATGGCTACTTTGTCGGTGTGAACGCTAAACAGCTCTAAGCACTCACTAATCCGTGCTCGGTGCTTAATCTCCTGCAGACAACACGGTGCTCGCTGCGGACCGTGCCAAGGTGGCTCCCCCGCGCGTAATCGCTGCTACCATTTCTCTCCAGCGTCTATTTGCGTAAAGGCGCGGCGGCGGCGGTGGCTGTACTACCCGCCTCTACCTCTCCGCCCGGTGGGCACTGTGATGCTTCATTCAGTTTGTGCCATCCAGGGTTATCGGACGCTCCACTGCAGCCTCCCGGTCTCCTGCCTCTTGGAAAAAACTCCCGAATAACCGAGAAAAGAGAAACTTTCTTTTTTGGATTTACTATTCGCGCCTTGGATTTGGAGCCAGAGAGAAGAACACGAATGGACAAGAAACTCTTCAGCATTGCGCGGAATCGCCTTTGCCGTACAGCATCACTCTAAAACCAGCCAGGAGACACGCACGCACCTCTGCGTGCTGGTTATTTTATTTTTTTTACTTGAAGGGGGAACTACACCTTTTCTCTGCGCACGTCTGCGGAGCATCTGCTGCTGGAGAAAAATAGTCAAGAAGTGAAAGGAGGTATGCGGATCGGTAGGCAGCCGGTGATGCAGTTGGCTTCCTGGAATTAGTGGATGAATTGGGAAGGGAGCGGCTGGTGCCTCCAAGCAGAGGAACAGAATATAGTGCAGGAGCCTGCTGTGGCGCACAATGGATACCGGTCCGTCTCTGAAGGTAAGAAATCCTTTTCCGATACGCGCAAGAGTTCTTACTACCATGCACCAGAATTGCATCTATTGTCGCTTTTCTCACGTGTGAGGTGAATATTATAGAATGCCTGCGTATTCTATACTGAATGTTTTGGGGGTAGTATCACAAGATTTGACACTGCTTGGAATGAAATTGTTAACAATCCCCTGCAAGCTCAGGAATCCACAGAAAGTGACCCGATGCGGAGCAATGCAATTTAGAAACTGCGTTATTTCTATTTGGTTATTGTCACATATGTTCAAAGGGGAGGGTTGCATTGCAGCGTTGCAATGAAAGTGGAGATTTGGAAAGACGCGTCTGACGCATACTAATCCTGGGTGTGCATGACCGTGCGTGTTTTTGTGGTTCAGCCAGTGTGTGTGTGTGTGTGTGTTGCCCAGCGTGTCCGTGACAGAGATAGGGGAGAGTGAGATTAGCCCTCCAAAACTGTTCCCTTGTGTTTAGAATAAGATTTTTATTGAAGTCCCATCAAGTAGCGTTGATTGATATCTGTGTGCGTGCACGCGCGCGCCTGTATGATAAGTTTATTTAATGCGCGTGCGGGATCATGTAATTAAATTGTCAGTCTCTGTCCTGAGAAAATGTTGCATGTCGGTGTGTCTGTGCGCGTGCGCGCCTTTGTTTGCGTGCGCGTGTGTGGTTAGGGGATCGATGGCCGTCATGAGGAGCCACAGGCAGCCGTGTAACGCCTCCACCCACTGTAATCACCACCCTCTTGTGGATTACAAGTGGTAGCATGGCTCTTGCGGGAACAGGAAATGTGAGGGCGGAGGTGGAGAGCGCCACTCGGTTAGTGAGGTCCGTTCAGCACCATGGACAGCGCACAGGAGCCGAAACTGCATGAAGACCCCTTAGTACACTTACAGAAAATAACTTTTTGAATGAAGGGGATTTTTACCAATGGGTTTCATTTCAATGTTAAGCAATTATGTTGGTTTAACTTTATGTATTAGGTTTGGGTCACTATGTATGTATCTATGTCAATATAAGGGTTGATTGCAACTTAGCTGCTTGAATTTAGTCCCAACTTCCAATTATTAGGATTTTTCCGGATCGTTTTGTAGTTTTGAGTAAAATGACTCAGTTAAAAGGGGTTTATGTCATTTAGATAAATGAATCTCTTGGAATTGAATCTAATAAAACCCGTCGAAATA
>VRLP01006621.1:0-27144 GCA_009660295.1 Lophius piscatorius | reverse complement strand
TGTGTTGTTTTGTGGCTTTTGCAGATTGTTTTTCTTTATGTGTTGTTTTGTGGCTTTTGCAGATTGTTTTTCTTTATGTGTTGTTTTGTGGCTTTTGCAGATTGTTTTTCTTTATGTGTTGTTTTGTGGCTTTTGCAGATTGTTTTTCTTAATGTGTTGTCTTGTGGCTTTTGCATGTATTTTTCTTAATGTGTTGTCTTGTGGCTTTTATTATATCGTTCATTTTTTCAGGTTATTTATTTGTGAATAGAGTGACAGTAACCGTGAGGGTGAGATCATTTCTCTCCTTTCCAAAATGCTGGATAAACCGTTCTTTATGATCTACTTTTAGGGCATTTTTAAAGCTGAGATTAGAGCATATACTTTTATAGAAGCCTTAATCACCTCATTTTGTGATGTGGATGAAACTTCCTGTTTAACCGCGCACAAGTACACAAGATTAAAACCACGCCATCAGCACGCACACTCTGGCACAGAACACTCAAAAACAACTTTATTACAACAGATAAGTATGACAGACGGATAAGACTGACAGATAGAGGGAGGGTGGACTCTGTTCCCGCCGGCCAGACGGTTCTGATGAACTGAAGAAAAAAACACCTCCAGCTGGATCAATAAAACTGTGTGTCCAGTAAATCAAAGGTTACGTAAAAATGACCTTCAGTTCTTTTTCCTGCGTTGCGTGAGGTAGTTCTGGGAATCCAACAGAAGTCAGAAGATGGACCCAGTCCTGCAGGTATTCTGTCAGATAGAAGAAAATGAAAGTCTTATCAGTTGAGATTAGGGTGTGGTCCACTAAATACCAGGCCAAAGTTCTGAGGCATCAAAAGGATCTGCCACAACAATGGCTGCAACATTCTTCAGGTGGCTTCTCCCAGACTTCTGAGGAAAACCGGCGTGAAAAAAAAACCAGGCATCTGATGAAAAAGCCGCCGAACTCGTCGGGCGGTGAAATTGTGAACCTGATCAACCGGACCGGCCGAAAAGGACGAGCGGGCTTCCGGAGTCTTGATTTGCAATAAATCCATTTGTACTATGGGGGAAATAATCATCGGGTTTCTGTGTTCTGGCCCGGTTCCCCCACAGATACACTGTAAAACCTGATGAGTTCATTTAACTGGAACATCAAAGGTTTTAAGTGATGTAACTTGATTTTGTTAGGATAATAAAGAATGTTGTTTTTTTTAAGTATTATTGTGATTGGTTTGGTTCCCAGTATAAATTGAAATAAAGTATAGATTATATACCTTTAACATAAAACTATGTTATTTCTTTAAAACAGATTGTTCACTTTAGGGTTTTTAATTTTAACTTAAAATGACTACATATAGATTAAGAATTAAAAATGATAAAACACATCAATCAATAATTGAAAAGAATTCTGAAAATAACTTATAACAAAAAAATAAAATCAACTTATTAAAATAAAAAATAACCTTTTGAGTGATTACAAGACATTACTTTTATCGAGCGTTTTGACAGTGTGGGTTTTACAGTGCATGCAGGCCCAGGTCAGGCGAGGAAGGAGGGAGCGTGATTCAGCGGTGGAGTGATTCTCAGCAGGACGACATTTTTGTCTGACTGCAGACTCTTATCTCAGATGTGTGGGTGGAGATCCACCCGTCTCATTAAAACTGTAGAGTTGCTCATCTTGTATTTAAGATTTATGACCTGTCTGCAGGAATAATTATTATTTATATAAATAATAAAAGAAGGGACTTGTCAGCAAAATGCCTTAAAATCATCCCATTTGTGAGTCTTTGAGTTCTTTGTTTGAATTGATTCCTGTCACTTTACTTCTTCCTGAACATCATGTTAACGTCTCGGTCCCATCCTTCTCTCACTTTATTATAGGATGTATAATATCCCCTCATCATACTGTAAATACTTCTTTACTTAGCTGTACCCTACACATATCCTCCACACGCTACAGCCGACAGTATTCCTTTATCTCCATGATCATTCAGGGACATCCGTGCTGATAAAAATATATATTAGCAAAGACAAACTGTAGAAATAGTCTTTAATGTGGAGTTAGAGAGAGGCTTAGGGTTAAAAAATTAAATACTGACTGATTACAGAAAAAGCTTCTTATCCCATCAACAGCTTTGTCAATGTATTCAAGTCTCATCATATTTCAAGTAAAAATGCCTAATATTTAATAATTAGTTACCTGTATTCTGCATTGATTATTATTATGAATACAAATATCCAAAGGAAAACCAGCCAATTCAAATACTTCATCTTCTTTAAGATATAAAATACTTAAACTAGTTCGGGTAGGGGCTGTCCAAGGGTTGTAAATGCACTTTATTCCTTTATTTTAATGTACATGTGAGTTTTTATTTCTTAATTTTTTTGTATATATATATATATATATATATATATATATATATTTATATGTTAAGAAAAAATTTACTCATTTTGACAATAAACCAAAATGTATACTATGAAAAAAAAAAGACTTTCCCAAGTTAATTGCAAATAAAATATTATAAATTCAGAAAGTTCTGTGGTAAATGGCTTAACTTTACTGACTTTTAAAAAAATAAGAATTTTCTGTCCATTGTTCATGGTTCAGGCTTCACAGTGCTAAACACAACATGAGGAGATATAAACTGGTAAAACTCTCATCTCACTTCATAATCTATTGTGATTCGTTGCTTCGGCTGAAAAATGTTACCCAATATCAACTCATTTTACACTATTGATGAATCTACAAAAGGAATTGAGAACTACAATGTGACTCAAATTCTACAACGTCTTCCCGGTTATGCTGGTCAGTGATTGGTCAGGTGTTTTCATCGAGCGATCTGATTGGTCGCCGGCCGTCATGCGAGTGACGTCATATGCTGACTACCTTCCTACAACGTTGCTGGATGAAGTCAGTCAGACGCGGTTCAGAGTGGGAATGAGTGCGGTCACCACTACAACTCCGCTCTAACTCTCCTCTAGTCGACAAAACGGCTTCTTGTCCAGACATCATCAATTGGTGAGTGATACTGCTGAATCCTGGACGCTGTTTGTTGCTAGTATTGTTGTTTAATCTTGTTTCAGACTTTCACATATTGTAACGATAGCGCCTCTGAGCGTAAGCTGGCAGCTAGCAGCTTTGCTATCCAGCTAATTCTGGCTGTCAAAACAACCGAGAGGAGAATAAGCAAAAAGCAGCACTGCCCTCCTTTCACGGAGCCTTATCACAAACACGGAGGCAGTGTGTGGCGTGTTTAAAGTCAGACATTTTGATGTGGCGAGCTGACAAAAGAAACACATGCTCTGTTAAATAGTTATTTAGCTTCTTCTGGTGTTAGCTGACTGGCTAGCTCGGTGTAAACAAACCATCACCACATGCTGCGGGATGCTTCCTATTCTACCTTTTAACACACCGCTGGGGTCAAAGGTGAAGAGGAAGATTGTTACAGCATCTTGTGCTTAGACACATGAAATCGCTCCAACTGTCGCTGTGAAAAAGCAGGTGCGGCGAGTGTGGCTGTAGTTTTGGGTTTCTTTGTCTTGCATGCTCGCCAGTGTTGTGTGGGCTCTCCTCTGCTGTGTCTGAGTTTACAGTCTTCCTCATACGAGCTTCATCTTTCAGTAGCTGACTGTGAAACACGCGCTCAAACCTGAGAAAACGCATGCAAATAGACGAAAATTAATCAAATTATGAAAACATATTCAGCAGCTCGTGCACAACATTTGGAAAACGAGCTGCAAAAGCCACAAGACATTAAGTTGCAGCTCTCCTGTGGGCCACCGTACAATTTACTATATTACTTTGTATTTAAATGCATGATTTTTATGTGAAGTATTTAAGGAGCCTTAATAATTGATAAAAAACAAAATTGCTGGTAAATAGTATTTCATCACTTTTCAGTCCTGTTGTCCTGGAGACACACAGTGTTTCTGTAGAATCTATCCTAAGCAATAATTATTTCAAGAACGAACTACTAATCATAAAAAAATAATAAAATAAAAACATCTTCTGGATGCAAATAAGGATTTGAATCAAACTAAAATTGAATGTGTTGCTCCTGTGGACACACCCTCTCAAAAATGTAATGAGAATCCATTCTTATCTTTTTTTTAAATCCATGCAAACAAATGAACACTGACATCATCATAACCCCCTTGGTAAAGGTAGTTATGGTTTAAGCAACCCTGATCAGCCACAGCATTATAACCAGTGACAGGTGAAGCCAGAATAGCATTAGTTATCTTGTTACAATGCCACCTCTCAGTGAGTTGGATATATATTATGCAGCAGGGGAACATTAATTCATTGAAGTTGATGTGTTGGAAACAGTAAAAGCAGTCAAGGGCACAAACTTGAGCAACTAAAATCAATGTTTAGTAATGTTTTTCACTGCTCTGAGAGTGAGCTCTCTCACCAAATATTCTCTCCTCTAGCATTGGAAGACCCCAGCAGCGGTATTCCCAGTCCCCTCGATCCGAGACTTTTAACTATTAAATTGTCTTGTTCGTTTTTGCTGCACTGAATGCACATACAGTGCTGCGACTCAGCCCATCCCATTTCAGTGTTCGTCTGACTGTTTGGTTAGCCACAAAGCATGAGGTCATATCATAAATATTTCATGCACTGGGTAGCTGATAGCCTGTTTGTCTTGAACCCTAACTTTATATGAACATAAACACTCCCAGCTGCCCCCTACCTCCAGGTTAGCTTATGGATATTTCATGGAGCAGTGTGTCCGCTGATATTTGCACTGAACCCCATTTTTCAATTTTAATCAGTGCCCTCATTTTAAGTTGTTAGTCACTTGACCCTTGAGGTGCTCAGTGTGATTATTTAAATTTCCGGGTTTGCTACTTATGAGTACAGCAAATAAACAAAACTATGATTCATGAACATAATGACCATCCTGCTGTTATTCTCACATTTCTCTAATCCATATTAATGCACTGAATGCACTGTCGAACTCCCCGTAGGGATGCAAAGCAGAACTCCACGTATAACCACTGTGATATTAAGGGAAAAGAAACTTGTGCACGAAGCACAGAACCAGTCGGTTCATTTATTTGACAGCATTAATATAAAGTTTGAAGATATTGACTCGCAGTTACACAATTAATGATTTCACACCTTCCATTGTTTCAAGGGTAGCTTTATTAATCCCAGAGAGTCCAATTTTAGATTCTTTTAGATACTTAATTTATCCCGAAGGAAATTCAAGTTCTCTGCATTTGACCCTTCCCTGAGGGTTAGGGTTAGTGGGCAGCTCCTTTGAGAACAACGGGACATATTGGGTTCAGGGTCTTGCAGGCACAGACGACATGTGGGTCACCTTCCTATCTTCCCGTCGGGACACGGTCGCCCTACCCACTGAGCTACAGCCGCCCCCATAGCCATAATCACCCGAGTCTACTTCCAAGTCCTGACCACATAAAGGTCGGTGAGGTCATGGTTGTGCCGGAAATTATGCTGCACAGTTTGACGATGCCCCGCCACCTTGACCCGCACACAAAAGAAAATTTTAAAGATTTTCCTTAAAGTGTTGTTCTTCGAAGTTAACGACAAAAATGAACCCGCTAATGAGCCTTCCTACATACATCATCCACCTGGGGTTCAAAGGTCAGCTGTCTGTCAATAATGGTGCTAAGATATTTATACTTGTCTACAACCTATAATGTCTGGTTGTCAGTGGATACAGGGGAGATGATTATGGGATTCTTCCTAGAGTCAGTAATCATCTCTTGTCTAGGACGCATTAATGTCCAAGAAGGACAACCCTAGATGTTCTCTGAGTGTTGCTCTACAAGACGTGGCTATTGAGCAATACATCATATGTTTTTACTGAGGCTACAACTCTCTGGAGAATATGAAGCATAATGAATTCTGTTTCTGGTTTCAGGGAGGAGAGCAGCTAAACATAGCTTCTTAGGATAGTAGACAACAGTTAGTGCATATTTGATTATTTGTAAGAAGCTCCCTCTCCCTTTCGTTTGTGCTTTTCATGTCTCTGTCTGTGCTTCATTCCCTCTTCAACAACTCCCAATGTAGGCCTGAATGGGTTGATTATGTTGTGCTGCTGAACGAGAGAAGTTGTACACATATAACAACATTTAAAATATACCCAGCATTTTAAACTTGTCATTATTTATTACTATGTCCATTAGTACTATAAACATCTCACACTCTGCCAATAACGCAGAGAATATTTTTTTTGGGTTCCATCTACCAGCCCTAATTATCATCGAAAGCACAAGATAGCAGATTCCTGTCTTGTATATATTACAAAAAAGACTGTTGCTTGCAAAGAAAAATAAACATCAGAACATATCTGAGCCAATTTATTTCTTTATTAGAGGCACAACGCAACTTCTCATGATTGTTAAAAGCCACGAGAAACATGCCGTTCAGGCAATCTGGCAGCTTTCAAAATGAGATTAGTCTTTCGGCGTCACCCTGAATTACAGAGATAACTAACCAAATATCCCATGGGTCCTGACTCATACTGCATTCACATGGCTCTGATATCTTAATATAGTTAGCAGTGGTTGGGTTGCTTTCATCAGAACATTTAGGGTTCTTGTTTTCGTCTGCATGTGACCACCTTTGGTTTAACTCCTCCTGTTGAAAACTGCTGCATTTAGTCTCGCTGTGTTCATCAGTAAAGCCAAAAGGGCTCCGACCCTGTTGTGGTCCATTTTTCTCTGTTTTCAGATGGCAGATGTTTTAAATTGTCTAGAGACAAAGTAGAAGTGTCAATATCTCAGGGTGGTAACATAAGCCATATTTGAGCTGTTTACAAGGTGTGTTTACTGTTTGTGTGGCAGTTTAAAGACGGGGAAGTTTTGACAGAGAGATTACTGCGGTTTAGAGTGTGTGTGACGGATTGTTGCATAAGTTGTGTGTGTTTGCCATGAGACCCAACCGTTGAGTTGATGATGATGAATCGGTCTATCTCCACTGGCAGAGGACACCTAAATGTCACCAAACATGTTGCATGAGTTTGCAATCTATTGCTGTGTTTACTCTTGTCTTCTGGATGGATTGGATGGATGGACATCCAACAAGACAAGAAACATCTATATCCCTGAAAAAGTCAGGGATGTTTTGGAATCGTCCCCACTGCTGCAGGTCCTTCGTGTTAATGCGATACCTCCAAAACTATTTCATGGATCATTAATAGGTTCTGCACCCAGATGGAGCTTGAGGTGAGGAAGAATTGGATTGATTTTGGGAAAGGTCTGTTGTGTTATTCTGACACCAGGGGGAATTTAATCTGCAAAAGTTTTCTGGTTTATAATATCTCAACTTCGTGTTCGAATTAATCCAAATTTGATGCATATGAATCGATTTGAGGAGATCTATTTATTAATTATCATTTTATTTTTGTAATGGTTTATATTTTCTCACAAGGGGGAACGTTTTTTATGAAAAACCTTGTTTTTCGGACTTAATTTCCTCAACGTTGGTCCGATTAAGGCCAGATTCGTCGCGCAGGAATCGACTCACGGAGATCTTTCTTGTAGAACAAATTTTATTATAATTGTTCAAATCTACTCACTAGACAGCGCCCTTTTTTCCTTTATTTTTTTTTTACTGAAAACACAGTTTTTCTGACATATCTTCACATTTCATTATAGGAGCGCCATCTGGGGGATTGCCTGCACTACACAGCGGATTCTGCGTTTTTCTGGGATATAGTCTTGCCGTAAATTTTTTGACATGTTTGTTACATATTTTTCCTTGACTGGTGTCAGTGCAGCACTTGGTCGTAGCTGTGTTGTGTGTGTACTGTGACTGGGAGGACAAGAGTGTGTGGTTACTTCATACTGGTCCTCTTTGTTCATCTCTTCGTCATAAGACCGCTGGCAGACAAACCACTAAATTTCCGCTGTACCAGGACTGAGTGGTCTCCGGAGGGGACACACTTACACAAATGACATGTGATGTAATAGTAATGAGATCTTCATATTGGAATACAATTATTTTCCCCTTTAGATATAATAAAAAAACAAAAACAATAGTAGATTGATGTTGGTGAAAATGCATCTCTGATCATATTTTGACATAGTAAAATATGCTTAATTATTAGAAATTGTTGTCCAATTTATCAAAACCAGCTAAAGGTAAAGTGTGTTATAAATTAAATGTATTATTATTAGAGGCAGAGAGTCAAACGTATGTTTTCGGTTATATTACGGTAGGGTGTGTGAGTGTGTGGTTGTTTAATTGCAGGATTCAGTATGACAGTCACAGCCAGCAGTCATGGGGTCTCCAACAACAGGTTAACATCATTGAAAAATTGTCCTAAATACAAAAGGAGGCCTACCCTCCAAACACAAAGAGCCAAAAGCATTGAAAAGGTGAACCTGGAGTCTCACTCCAGAGTGAATAAACCAAATTCAGTAAAGAGATGTATCTCATTATCGATGGATAGCAAAATAATAACAATTTACCTTATGGTGTTTCTCTTTAATGTATTGTCATTGATTGGTGGATCTAAAGTGATGCTTTTTTAAATAAGATATGATTGCTGGTGGTTTTTATTTTAAATGGAGACCCATTGTATTTAGCCTCTTGCCAAACAAGCTCTCACAATGCTGAGGTAGGGTAGATTACCAGTTTTCCCACTCCAGCCTGGTGTATGAGCTTCAACCAGTATCATTTTTAAACAATTTAACAACCTACTCAACCGCTATTGTTCAGGTGAAGCTGATGAGCTCAGCATTTGACGTTTTTCTCCTTTTTCATTTCTGGTGAATCACAATGCCTCTACTCAACAATGTCCCAGCAGATGTCCACTAAAAAGAACAAGTTTAGGGAGGTTATCCCCTCTGTTGGATGTTGACGTATGCCTTATCGATCCACATGTTTATGCAGTGAAACTATTCAACATTTCATCACTCTTGTATTCAAATGATAAACCTTAAAGATAAGGGGCTCAGGGCTCTTAACAAAAGGAGAGCCACAACCGACTGCCATTCCACCCTCACTTTGACCTATCAAGGAATTTAATTCTGTGTGATTAACTCGTACTGATGTTGGCAAATGATAGCAGGAGACACGTTGCTTAAAGGACAAGGTTCAAATCTTCACTATCTTATATAATGCGTCTGGTATTTGGACCAGGGTAAAGAACAAAATGATTCTGTCCCCCATCAAGATTGGAATGTCCTTGCAGCATTGTGTCTGTTGTAGCTGCAGATTTGATCAAACATTCCTCATAAAAATTAAAGTTGGAGATTTTGGATGCTCTTTTTATAGGCATTGTTTCTTTAGTCAGTATGTTCCAAAAGCCCAGCTTATGGGTTTGTTACATTTGGATGGGAAGTGCCGTATTTTAATCATACACCCGACACTATCTAAGAGGTTACGGCGGCCTTCACGTGTCAAAAAGGGGACTTCCAGTATCCTGGAGGTCTTGTTTTTACCTTGGTTTGTTGGTTCGTCTGTATTTCTGTCTATTTCTTTCGCAAGATAACAAAAAATGCAATTGACGGATTTGCATAAAATTTGGCCCGGCGGTAGGTTTTTGTAATATTCTAGAGATTATTACACTTTGACGACGTTACATCAAAGTATTTTCTTAACCATGGTGAGATAAGGCACTTCTGGAGATCTTTGCTCACCGTTTATCTACCTCGGATACCGGTTTGCCTTCTGAGTGCTTTCTAGTTAGAAAAGTAAAACTACAGCTCAAAGTTTACATGTAAGACTTGCACTTTGAGTTAAAATAGTTTTTATCCTATGATTCAGTCCAAATGTAAAGAAAATCAAATCAAATTTGATTTAAAGAGCGCCAATTCACAATTTTTGTCTCGAGGATATTTCCAAAAAAAGCAGGTCCAGAAGTTCAACAATCCTAACAGTGGTGTTCTAGATATCTTATCACGAAAACATGCATTATGTCAAAGGTAGAAGTGAAAGATAGAGATCAGTGTATGTCAGTTTATACTGGGCTTAAAGTTGGAGGCCTGTGTAACCTGTTTGAGCAAACTCTGTATCCTGCTAATTGTTGTAGGTGTCTAACCTGAAAACCAAGGTTTGTGCGTCCCCAAGAACCTGAAACTCATGCCCAGGTTGGATTAACATCAGAAGCCAATCACTAATAAACATGACAAATTCATTTCAACACTCCAGGAGTTTCCGATAGGTCGTTGGGTTTATATGTTGTCATTTGTAATGGTAATGTTAAAATGTCACTATTTGTCATTCATATTGATGTTTGTAGGGTGCTACGATTAGCTTTAGCTTTAGCTTTCTAACTGGAGCCTTCTAGTGATCTTCAGTTCATTGTTCAGCTGTCCATTCCACTATTTTACTCTGGTTCTTCCTCGATGCTCTCATGCTTTTAGATGAAGCATAAACTTATTTTCAGTCAAATAACTCTGATTATTATGTCCCCGATAAGTGATGTTATAGAACGTTATAGTCATCGTCTTCTTGTCCATCGATCTGTCATGTTAACGTAAAGAGAGAGAGAGTAAACGTTACATTTAGGTTCATAAGAAGAAAGTTTGTGTCAACGTTGTTCAATATTAGCCATTGGATTAAAATAAGCCAATGTTTGCTAACCGGTTGACTGTGTGTTTAAGTATTTGGCTACCTCCATACAAGAAGTGTACAGACTTCTTCTTTATGTGGAACACTGTTTGTTCTGTGGGTGTGTTAGAATAATGTCATAGCGGGGGTGAGGCCCCAGGCCACATTGGTGAATTTGACAGTGTGCACACATTGTTTAAGGGGTAAGAAATCATGCTAGACGGCCTCTAACATTCCGAACAGGATTTTAAGGAGCCGGTGCTGAAAGCAGGAAAACAGGGATATGGTAAATTGCTCTGGAACTGGATTAATGTATCTCTCTGACTGTCGAAAGCCAGTATTTGCAGATTTGTAGTTGAATGTCAAACAGCTTTGTCATTGCGTTCTCGAATAATTAGTCTAAGTGGACGTGTGAAAGTAATAGATTGGACTTCATATGAGGTTTTGGAACATTTTTGAGATGGTCATGGAATGCACTTTGAGGCCCGTGATGATTCCCATGTTTTTCGACCCACAAAATAATGTAAATCTCACAAGGAAAATGAGAGCCTCAAAGTGCCTGTCCCTGTGAGTAAATCACATTCCAATACAGACAAACGGAAGAGGATGGAACCGGTGACCTGTATATGTTTCCAAAAACGCAGAGCATTCTCTCTTTGATTTACAATGGAAACTTCTCCCTTAACTGACAGTTAGCAGTTAAATCAATCATCACAGCCACGCCGGCCGCAGATCCTTCGTAATAACATCACACCTCAAAAAGTATTTCCTGGATCATTTTCATGTTTTATAGCCACATAGACCTTAGTGTGAGGAAGAATTGGATTGATTATAGGGAAAGTTATTTTCTGTAAAGAGGGGAGAAGTTTCTCCAAAAGTTTTTGGGCCATAATTTCTTGGTCATTGGTCAGATTTTACATTTGGTGCATATGAGGGGACTCAATCAACTTTATCCTGTATTTATCATGTTTTAGCCCAGAAGCTCATATTTCATTCACTAAGGGCGGCTTAAGGTGACCTTTAGGTGCCAATCGTTCAGCCAATTTATCTCCTTTTATTCCCAGTCGTGACTAAACGGCATCTGAAGTGGATCCTTGGTCTGCAGTTGAAGAACCAGAAGTGGGTACTTCTGCTTCTCTTTTTTCCCACTTCCACATTTCACAGCTGTTGTCGGGTTCATTTTACTCACGTTTTCCCTGGAGGAGAAAGAACTAGAGGATAAATCCATTTCTCTTGACATTCCCTTTCAGCTTTAGTCATATAACTTTTCTTACTTCTGCTTGTTGGCTCCAGTGTTTTTCCTTTCACCTGTCACCGTCTTTAATGCGGTTATGACTACTGTGGAGTGACAAGCCCTCCGCCTTTGTGTCTTTGTGATGGAGAGAAGTGGGAGTGAGTCACACAGAGAGATGGTGACCAAGAACATGAGTGAATGCTGGCCGCAAGAGTCATTTACCATCCATGATAAATGACTGCTGTCTGCTAGCATGCTAACGGAAGCATTTTGTAAAGTCACCACTAACCTGTACGTATATCATAGGGTTTGAACAGATAGGTCATTATTTACGGATTTTTGACTCTAGGAGTTTAGAATCTCTTCATATAAAGACTGGAATCAAGTTAGGTTTTATTTTTTAAAACATGACTTGACTTTCAAAATAGGTTGATAGTAGTGAGCCTGCTTCTTTTTTCTTTTTTTTTCAAATATAACTGTCTTTACTCCAGCATCTTAAAATTTAACTTATTGTGTAAAAAGAAATACAATACAAAAGAACAAAAGGTGACTTTTAATGCAATAGTAAGAAGGTGGTTTTAATGTTAAGGCTGATCTGTGAGTATGCCACTCACTGACAGTTTCTTTGTGGCTTATGATGAAACTCCTTTATATATATTTAATCTTTTCAATGGTGTGAAGAAACAAATGAATTTTAGTTTCTTTATTGCAGAAAAGGCATTTAATCATTGTTGTTAATCATTGATGTCATTTTTTCATCCTGAAGGTAGTTTACTCGCTGAATATTGCTTTATTTTTCTTTTATGTCTGTGAGAACTGGTTTTCTGGCTTCTGAAAGATTAGCTGAAGTCTTGGGAATGGGTACCGCTACAAAAAACTAATTAATGCTCGTCCAGTGCTGCATGAGAATGAAACGTATAAACCCGATTAACCTGCTCCCTTATTTATTTCTTTTTCTACAGCTGGGTAGGATAGGATCGCTTTGTGTTCAGAACAACAGACAAAGAATGTGAAGCAACATACGGAGAAGAGAAGATGTTCTGCATGATAACAAAATGAAAACACTGCAAAGTCACAGCTGGAGAGATTTCCAGTGTAGGAGCTTAGCGCCCCCCCCCTCCAGGTTTAATGCTGATACTGTGATTCTTAACTCCATGAACTCACATCCTCCACCATGAAGACTTTATTCGACTGAGATCAAGGGTCACATCATTTTCTGAGATTTTAAAAGATCAGTGTCGTCCTCTTAGTTCACAATCGTGTTAAAAGCCCCAACATGACTTCGATACACAAACTAGTCTACCGTTCATAAAATATGATATTTTGACCTCTGAGTCGTCACGGTTAAAGGACAATAACGTTTATCGATGCCGTTGTGGTTAAAGCCTCAGGGCTTATACGTAGAGTCAAAGGAACAAAATATTTAGAAATATAAAGAGGAAGTTGATGAGTTTACACTATTTTTATATTGCTGGCTGCACACAACCTTTATTTTATGTATTTGCAGAATAGTTAAAACAATGTGGCCAATTAGCCTTTTCATTAGCCAATAAAGGGAAGTGTTTTCTCAAGGGTAAACCAGCAGAGGCTCTGTGTGACATGAACGTATTTGTCAATATTTTGCTTGACCCGAGGTTTACTCAGAAAGTCACGAGTCTCATTCCTTCAAGCTCCTTTGCTGTTTCCTTATCCTCTCGGTCCGTTCCATCAACTCTTCCTTGATGACTGTCAAAGTGTCTTTGCTGTAAAGTAGGAGTTGCAGTAGATTGAAAGAATTGATAGAGTTTAAGTACAAGTACCCAAGCCCCTATGAGCAGAGACACGGAACACTGCAATAATTTAGTATAACATATAGTTCCAAAAAAACATTTTTATTTGAGATTAATCTGTATAATAACTATAATGTGTTTTGCATATGTTTTTACTGATGTCCTGATATTTGTTGTTTCGTTGTTTTATCTGTAAGGTGACCTTGAGTTTGCTGAAAGTTACCCACGGATAAAATGTCTTATTATTATTATTACTTTGGTTAGGTTTATACAGTGCAGTAAAAAGTAGAGCATTAATCTATGACGTAGCAGGAATATGTAGTACTTAAGTAAATAAACTTAATTTCTACCAATGATTGGTTGTTGTTCCTTGAAAATGCATCTTGGTTCATTCCTTGCTGAAAAACATTCCCGAGGCCTTTAGGTGCCAAGAACATTATGATCGTCCTTTTTCCCTGCATGGAACACCCTCTTTTTCTTCCTGTTGTTGACAGACACAATGTGTCGGCTGTTCTCTCAGAACTGACACGTCGAAGTTTAGAGTTGGCTCGGACCCTCGGAGGCCCCATTTGGTTTGGGAGTGCAAATAATTTTTTCCTCAGTTTCATCGAATTCAGTGTTTTTCTCTCATCATGAGGACACTCTGTTCTGCTGAAATACATCACTGAATGTTTCTGGCCTATCTTGTTTTCACGATGTCGGTGTCTGCGGTTGTTCCTGTTGTCCATGAGAAGTTGAACAACAAGGCAAAGACATAGACTCACACAGGATGAGCATGTAGGAAACTAATCCCACCCTGTGTGGGTGTACAGCGAGATGGTCACGTGTGGACGTCCAGTCCACACAAGTCTTTTAGTTGTTCTTGTTCCCTCTTCCAAGGCTTCCAGACTCTTATCAGACCCACGCAGAACGACACGTCTGAAGTATTTCATGAGAGAAGTTTGTTCTGGTGAGGGGCTCAGACCACCGTACTATTACCTTGGGATCTGCTAAAGCTGCAGGGGAAAAAAGTAATCACAAGCTGTTTATCCCTCTTATTCCCAAGTCAACAAAGGCCTGGTGTGGAGCCTCACTCTTCACCTGGTTGTGAAATGAGGGTGCACTTATCAAAAAAAAAAAAGGGTCTGTTATATTCAACAATGGGCATTGAGGAAGAAGAGGAGGGAGGAAGAGCAGAAAGATTGACTAGATCATCTCTGAGTGTAGAAGTGTGTGATTTGGATTAGGGGACCGCCCCCTCCACCAGGTCACTCAGCTCAATCTTCTCTGGCATGTCTGCAGCTTTGCATGATGGTCTTGAAACTCTGTGAAACTTATGAAACGGATTACTTCTCTACTTTTCTTTGTCTTTTTCTCTTTTGTAATCTTATGTTTCCTGACTCCCGTCCCCACTGCTACGACTATAATATCATATCCACCTGATCCAAACGATCGCTATAATCATCACATCCTGAAGTTGGGCTCTTTTTGAAAACATGGAAGAATGAACCTATTTCGCCAGGTGAGGTCATATCTGCTGACCTCACCACAGAACCATTGACTGGACTGGAGTGTGATTTAATCATTTTTTATGTTTGTATAATTAAATATCAATACTGTGCGTTCGTTAACAACGACCCTATCGTTATGCAAAATACTGAAATATGATGCTGTATTGGTGATGTTTTTACCTGTAGGCTGTTGGTAAGGGGAGTTGTAATGTATTTGTTACAGCAGCAACAACAGACAAACATTCTAAAGGTGACAAAATGTAAGACATACTATATAATAGGACATCTTTAGGGCATCTTTCGATAAATATATAAACAGATAGATATGATACATTCACAGGATAAGAATTTAAGAGATAAGAAAATAGAGAAGTAAAAATACACGCGTACATTAGATAAAGGAATAAAGTGCATTCAAATATAAAGAAGAGGGAAAGAGTCCGATCTCCAAAAATGGCGTATATAGATAGGAGTTAAAGTGGTCCACTTGCAGATGTCCAATAGTTACACATGTCTTCTGCCGTTGCTGTGAGCATGTTCCCCGTTCATGCTCGTGTGCGTTTGCCCTTCACGTTGTGTTGGTTTTTTTCCACTGGGGTGTGTAGTCACTTAATGTATGTTTGTCATCGCACGCGGCCCGGATGGGGCTGTTAAATGAAGTGGTCCGGTTCTCAGATGCATGATCTCATTGACTCCTCTGGAGGGCTGTGTGAGAGAGAGAGAGAGAGAGAGAGAGATATATTCATATCAACATGCAGCAGCAGTAGTCATCATGCACGCAACATTAACGCGTGGGTCACGTGACTGTTTGGGAACAAGCTGCTGTAAATACGTGCAAGCATGAAGAGGGTTGGGACAGTTACAGGGGAGAATATTAGTATGCATGAGCACAGATAATAAACCAGTGACGTCTTTAAAGGGCATGTTTGCTCCAAATTAGAGGTTAACATGTTTTAAAGTCCCCTTTTGCTCCGGATGACATCATCAGAATTTCATCCAAAGTTCCAGTTTTCAACCCAGAGTCAATAACGGTTACTGAATCAGACCATTTATTATGGCCCAAAAAGGCTATCATCGTCATCGCAGAGCCTTCATGTTTACACGATAACTCAAAAACCATTTCATGGGTCGTCTCAAGTGTTACACACACATAGACCTCAGTGTGAGGAAGAACTGGACTGATGTAAGGAAAGGTTCAGCATAAGTTCCTATCAGTTGGTCCTGTTTAGTCCAGATGAATGCATGTGAATGGACTTGAGGTCTCTCTGGTGACTGTCATATTATACCCTGTTAGTTCAGATCTGACTCACTAGGGGAGCTTTTTTATGAAAAACACTATTTTTGGACATTATTTCACGACTCATTTGAGGTGTTCAGTCAGGGGGATTGCTTGCACAATGCAGGGGAATGGGTGCTTTCCAGGGATAAACCCTTGCTGTCAGTGGGGACAGCGTAGGCTGAGTTTGTTATTGCTGTCAAACATGGACATTTGGGACTCTGGTATCTGCTGTGGTGCTGTAAGGAGTTGGGTTTGGCCTCAGTCCTGACAGGCTCTGTGTCGTGACTAACGTACCTGCAGTCGCAGGATTTTGACTTGATTTGGTTCTGATGGAAATTAGCAAAATGAAGTGGTGAGACAGTTGACTGAGAAGATCTCCACACGTGAACTTCCTTTGCGTGCATCTTTTGTTCCTTTCATTTTGTCAGTGAGCATCTCGCCTTGAAGGCCAGTTGGCAGCTCTGATGGGCTGCTGCTGTTAGAGGATCCGGGGTCTTAACACACTCATAACATGATTAATTTTTCTGAAGCGATGGAGATCATTTAGAGCTGCTTTAAATAAACGGACTCCTGTGATGACACTGATACACTATATTTGCAGGATAGTTTTTCTAGTGAGGGATTCGATCATGCCTCCACTATCATGACTACATGTCTATGATCGGTACAGTAAACTGTGCTTAGTTGTCTCGGTTCAATGCAATGTTCAACATTTATGTATTTTATTGCCTAAAACTTTTAGCAGTTATCTTTTGCTGGTTCCCTCTGTTTTATTGAATATTAATATTGTAATGTCACATTTAAGATGAACAAAATCCTTCCTCATTTCTCTCATCTCCTTCTCTCCCCCCATCACTCCAGATCTGTCTAATAAAGTCCAGTCCAAGGACGGTCTGCTCCTCGGTGGGGTCCAGGTTGGTGGCCTATCTGGTGCTGTCATCTTGTCACATCTGCTCTAGTGACGTCCTCCTCAGTCTCCGTCTATTCCTGTTCTCACCGAACAGGTCCCATTTGACTGAGCCAACTCCATCCATCCAGTCTTCTTTCTGCGGAGGTCAGTCCGGCCTTTCAAGCTGGACGGAGGAGAGACGAACGCGGCCGAAGGCCCGGCCTTTGTGCTGCGACACAGAACTTTAAACCCCGTCAATCACACGACAGATTGTACATCCACAGATCCCCTGAGCCCCCGGGAGAGAGGAGAAACAAACTCCTCAGGTTCTTCAAGCAGTCACATCAGCACCACAGAGAGCCCCTCACACAATGGGGTGAGTATCCAGCACACACACACACACACACACACACGCGCTGACATCTGGTTCGTTCAGAGCCATGTGGCGTGATCACACTGTCACGCTGTAAAACTATCCCACCACAACACACCCTCATTTAAATAATTAAACCGGTGCAGTGAGTGGAGCAGTATAATATTCCTTTACTGAGGTCAAGACTGTGTATATAAATTCTAATAACTGGGTCATGAACTCATGACCGTACTCAAGCACAGCCTTGGTGAGTTTGTGTCCATAAACATGTTGGCGGATCTTTAACCCTTTCAGGAAAAGAATATTCATCATGAATCCAACTTTTGAGAGTTTGAGTGTGTGTTCCTTTAAAAGTACCACAGGATGGTGTTTGGTTCTGCTCTACTTTTTGGTTGGAGGAGTAATCCTCAGAGCCTTGAGCATGAAAACAAAAATACCTACAAATATGTAAAGCAGTGACTCCACGTGATAAACCCTGAAATACTAATCACAAACAGGCAGGAAAACTTGTTTACACAAATATTTGTGTCGGAAAAAGACTACTTTAATAACCAAGCATCATAATCAGAGCAAGTTGGGTGATTAGTGCCTTGCTCAGGAGGGGAGGTAGAAATGAGCAATGTGTTATCGGTACCTAATTCATCCTCATTTCTCAGCTCTAACCAGCAGGTTCTTTTTATGATTTGATTATGAGCGTTCCACCTCCTCTTTCTATCCACACCTTCACCTCCTTCAGGCTCTTCAGACTCCAGCGTGACTCACTGGGTCATGGTCCAGTGGGTTCTTCTGTTTTCGATCGACTTGGAGTCCGATCACAGCCTCTACAAACGGGTCAGTGGCCTTTCTGGAAGAAAGACAAACACATTTAGCGAACAAAAAAACCCACGTGACAACTGATCAAACAGGTGAGGTGGACTCTCTCCCTGTGAGGCGTCACCTGTGTACCTGAGTGAGGGCAGTAATAACAGACAGAACCAGCTGTGGGTTGCTGAGTGAGACAGTCAGCATCCAGCTGCTGACCTGAAACACAATACTTTGTGCCTTTTGGAACCACACTGTTGCCTCAAAGCAGCCAGGGCCCATCTTCCTCACACCCGGACCCCCTCTGAACTGTTCATCATTCACACAAAGTCCTGCTGTGAGGTCTTTAAGCGGGTTAGAATGCGGTTTCATTCTGTCATCAGGTTGTCTCTTACTTTAGCAGTTCCTTTTTTTTGCCTTAGGATTTAATATAGCAGCTACAGAGAGAAATTCTCTTTCAACATGTTTAGTTTCTTGTCAAGGAAACAAAAGCTAAATGTCAGACGTTTCCTGTTTTTCCCACCGTTTAGATCTTGAGATTCTGGTATTTGTGTGTCTTCCTGATCACTCCCACATTTAAAGAGTTTCTGATACAATATCAGAAACTGCCAAACAAAAATATTCATGCAGGGAGTTTACTGCCAAAACTCCCTGCATGAATATTTGTTATTATAAAGTCTGGGGCATAACTCTAAAACCATCTCATGGACCAGTGTATGATTACCTACCCGCAGAGACCTTAATGAGAGGAAGAACTGGAGTGATTTTGGTAAAGGTTTTTTGGTTATTTCCACCACTAGGTGGCGCGTTATCTCCAAAAGCTTTCGGGCCGTTGCTTCTAAACCGTTGGTCCTCGATCCAGTCAGGTGGGTAAGAGGAGGAAAATGTCCGTCATCAACAGACAAACTTCAGCCACTCAACATCAAAACAAGGGAAATGCCGATAAATGTTGAACAATGCTTTGATTTCAGACCTCGGAGTCCACAAAACATCCTCTCTTTGTGCTGCTCCCATAGAAGCCCTCTCAGGCGGCTCCTGCATCCAGTCTGACTTCCTCTCTTTATACCTGTCGTCCAAGTCACAGTGTGTTTGTGTTTACAGCATTCCTAGTATTGGTAATCAGCATTTCTCGTCCGGCTGACAACTTGAAATGCAGGATTACTGCTATGGTCCAAACTGGACATGAAATACTTCTATCTGATGAGCTTTAGATGAGAGCAGATCCTCACAGCCTGCTATATCCAAAGCCTGACAGAGGAGGTTTCTCTGGTCGCTCCTTTTTCCTGTCATTAGAACGTCTGAGCCGTGATAGAGACTTCTGAAAGTGTTCACAGTATAGATAATGATGAGATCATATTCGCACCAAACTGTTAACTTTAACACTTTCAGTTGTTTAATATCAAGATATCAACAATATCACCGGGTCCCTCTTTCAGAGACTAATGCGTGGGTTTCCAGTGATTCATCAGACCGGTCCGTAGATGAATGGGTGCACAGACCAGACCAGAATAAACAAGACTATTCGCCTCTCTTCCCTCGCTCCACCACTTAAAGACGAGCTGCTGCGTCCGCATCCGCTCCTCAGCGACAGACAGTAGAAAAACCTCTCTCAGCTCCTGGTGCGGCATTAGTGCTCATTTGTTTTACAAATTCATACTTTTACTCTTATTCCAGTGTAAACTTCCACATAGTCATAGATCATTTTCAAATTTTCTACCCACAGAGACCTTAGTGCGAGGAAGAACTGGACTGATTAGGGGAAAGTTCAGTTGCATATTTCTGCCAATACCAAAAGGTTACGGGCCATAAATACTCAACCGATGGTCTGATTTAATCCAAATTTAGTGCCGGTGAATCGACTCTGATCTCTGATCTGGTGGAACGATGAATATGAAGATGACACTTTATTGACAATGAATGGGGCTTTCACTACAAAATCATTGAGACGGAATAATTCCCCAATGATCCGACATCAGAAATGATCACACAGTCAGAAATACGGTTTTTGCACAGACCTCACAGACGAGGGAACAAAAATATACCAGCTTTTAATAGTTTGGCTGCTTTACAATGTAGACCTTGTAGAGAACCTGTAGGCTGTGTGTGAAGAGAGCAAACGGTAGTAATCATGTCTCATGAAGGAAATTATAAAGAGGGTGAATTGATTCCTCAGAAGGCAGAGAAGATCACATGGGTTTCTAAAATATCTCAACCCTGCGGGCGATCTTTGGCTCCAGTTTGAAGTCCAGCATCTGTCATCCAATGACGCACAACAGAAAAACAACTTTAAAGAGTCTAGAAACAATGACAGTCCTTGATGGTAACCCTCTGACTGTGGAGTGTGATAGAAACCTGCCTTGCCGTGCTGATGTCGTCTCGTGGTCATGGATAAGACGAGAGACAACAGTCTGCCTCATGGCAGCCGGAGCACAGTGTCTGTTTTTTTTAGCGTCTGGCATATGTTCATGTGTTTGGAACATGCTGTCTGCTTTGGTGTCTTTTCCAATTTCTTGCTCTGTCCTAGGGGAGCATTGCGTATGTGTAGGTCACATGTGGAGTCTCTCCGTCGGTGCTGTGCAGGGGTTACAGTGTACAAGGGTGAGCTCTTCCCTCTCTGCCCCGCTGTATGTTTACGCTGGGCTGTAATGGGCCCCCGGACTCTCAGCTGGACTCTCATTGGCTGGCAGCTGTTTCATGGATCCCGCCCCTCCCAAAAGGGCAACATGTGACTTTGTTTACATTGAATCTAGAGTTCAATATTTCTCTGAATTACCTCAACTGTCTCTCCGCCCTAACCACTTCCTCTTCAAACTTCTCCTCCACCAGCTGACTGGAGCTCAGCAGAACCCGGGATTCTTCTGCACACTCACACACACACACACACACACACAGACACACACACAGACACACGCACACATACACACACAAACACACACACACAGACACTCACACAGACACACACACACACAGACACTCACACAGACAAACACACACACACACAGACACTCACACAGACAAACACACACACACACACACACAGACACTCACACAGACAAACACACACAGACAAACACACACACACAGACACAGACATAGACACTCACACAAACAAACATACAGACGCACACACGTACACACACACATATATTTACACACATATATATATATATATACATACACATATATATATATATATATATATATATATATATATATATATATATATATATATATATATATATACACACACACACACACACATATATGCAGGCAGGCAGGTTTAGTGAGTGTGTGAATCTTCATTAGTCGGCTGAAAATCATTAACTAGATCTACGTAGGACGGTTAATGGCTCTGAGGGGAGCCGGTTATGTTGTTTGTTTTTTGTTTGTGAGACAGAGGGAGAGATTGGTCTTTAGGGACTTTTAAGAAAAAGTGCCTCATTTATTCCTGAGCAGTCCGGTTGTCCTGAGGGATTCTTCCCATGTTACTTTCATGATCTCATGTTTGCCCTCCATTCAGCGCTAACTGCTTCGCTCATGCTAGCAGGAGACGTGTAGAAGACTCTGAGCTGTTGTTGTCTGGTAAACATCGTACTACTTCCCACCGTTGAGTCGGTGGGCGGTCGGCCCATGGACAGAGGCTGAGTCCTTACGGCGCGGCGGTCACGGGTTCGATTCCACCTGTGGCCTTTCGCTGCTTGTCACATCCCACACCCAAAAGTTACAACAAAGGAATATCTTCATATTTAAGTTGAGGAGCCCATTCAGGGGTTTCACTTGTACATTTGACACACTCACAAACACACACGATGACACAGACACACATACACACACACAATGACACATACACGCACAAACACACACGATGACACAGACACACATACACACACAAACACACACGATGACACAGACACACACAGAATGACACACACACACACAAATACAATGACACAGACGCACACACACACACAAATACAATGACACACACACAAACACACACAGACATTGTGTAGAGTTTCCATTAGAGAGAAAATCGTCTAGTCGGGTAATTAAATAATAAAATAAATTGGCTGATCATTGATGTTTTTGTATGAAACAAATTCAGTTGTACAGATTCTAGTTCTTCAAACGTGAACCTAATCTTGATCTTTTATGACAATAAACTGAATATATTTGAATTTGTAGCTGTATGTAGGAAAACTTTAAATGTGTTTTAAACTATTCTGGGTTTTAGACGAAGGCGTCCCGTGTGTGTGAGGGTGCTGGTGAGTGTGCAGCCGCCGCCGCTGTCTTTGAATATGGGCGGGGCTATTAAAGTCAGGACAGGCTTATCTGTTAATGAGCTTAGAGCAGATATGGACAAGATGGGCCGGTGAGGATACTTAGTTACATTCCTCCAACACTCACTCAGAGGGAATCTGTTTACAGTTCCAGAGCTGGAGGATTCCCACTGGGGTTTTTCTTGAAATCTTTTTCAAGGAAAATAGGAACAGCTCTGAGCAGAAGAGTGACAGCGATAGTGATCACCCGGCAGGACCGAGGCTCAGCCCGGCCCGGCCCGTGCTGCCCTCCAGACCCTTTCAGTCCAACATGATGAGCTGTTGTGCAGTGAGCTCTCGGAGGCGGACTCTTCCCTACGGGATGGGATCACATCCTTAATCACATGTGCAGACAAATGTGACTCTAACCTCCGCCATGATGATATGTTTGTGCTGGGCAGGTCCAGTCACATGGGGCGGGCATACTGTTTCCATTAGTGTGTGTGTGCGTGTGTGTACAAACAGTGTGTTATCAGTGTCCCATGTTTCCTAGAATCTACGACTAGTACTCCTACACCCGCCTCTCTGTGGCCATAAGATCTGATTACAGCAGCTCCTGCCGAGACGTTCTCCTGACGGCTCCCGGCTTCACCTGCTGCTGACTCTCAGCTCTGTGGCTCTTCTGCTCTGGGTGGAATTTAACACTTTGACAGGAGGGAAACCGTTTCTGCCCCCTCTTTGAAGCTGGCAGCATCGTTCTGAGCTTCTACTTCCTCCAAATGTCTGCAAACTCCAGCGGCGCCCACTTTACACGGCAGCACCGCCGTTTACTTGGTATAAAGGAACACAAGCTGACACAAATCACAATCATCAGCCATAATGTTAAAACTACTACCCCGCTGCAGTTTGCAGATATTGACAGGGCAGCTGAAGACTGAACAATCCTAAACTCTGTGATGGAACATGTGTTCATGAGGTTGTAGTCTCTCTCTCCTGCTCCTGGTGTCATATAAAGTATGTATTCTAGAGGAGTGGAACCGTGAAACGTGGGTTCATAGTGAGAAAATGGATGATCATAAATCACCTAAACGTGCAGGTTGTCGGCTAAACGCCCTCCAATCTGTATCCGCCCCCCGCTCCTTATCGGCGCCACCTTCTCATGCTCTACGCTAACTAAAGCTTTGTGTGTTTGTGTGTGTGTGAGACACACTGTCCCGCATCTGAACCTGCTCTGATGGTATTTACTCTATTTCAGTGCCATCATTGTGTTCACCGCGTGAAAGAGCGAGTGGTTACGTCACAGTGGATTATAACGCTACGTTCATATAGTGTATGCACGCAGATTCAATTATAGTTAGCTGTGTGCGTTTAGAGGTCACCCTCTGTACCCACATACACACACACACACACACACACACTGAGTTATTCACACCCTTCAAGAATGACCTCACGATCCACAGAGCGTCAGCATCTGGATTCCAGCTCACACCTCAGTCACATGCATGTATGACATGTGAGGCTCACGCCGACACACACACTCATCAGACCACAGGGCACACGTGACATGGTTATTAGGGTGACTGTCACACACACACTGTACTCGCATACTATACTCAATCACACACACACACACACTCACACTCACACTCACACACACTCACTCACACACACTCACACACAATCAAACACACACAATCACTCACACACCCAAACAATCACACACACACAGTCACTCACACACACACAGCGGCTGTGGGGCGTTTGTGTGTGTGTTTCTCTACACACTCATGAGCAGATTCTGACTAGAAATAAATCCAGTCTGCGCGTACTTAGAGATACGTACATGAAGAGAAGGGAGACGTGGCGGTGGAAACACACTCCCACTCACAACACAGACAGCAGTTGGAGGGTACGTCGCTGTTGGGTCTTTAAAATGGGTTAGTCATGCATTATACATACTTCAAGACTTCTCTGTCTCTCTCTCTCTGACTCTGAATCTCTCTCTCTCTCTATCTCTTTGTCACTTCGCTTGTCTATCTCCGTCTCGATGCTTTTTCTCATTTTCTCACCCTCCTCCTGTAGAGAATAAAAAGAACATCTCTTTTCTAATCACGTCCTTTCAGCAGATTGCTGTGTGTCTGCGTGTGCGTGTGTGTGTGTGTGTGTGTGTCTGCGTGTGTGTGTGTGTGTGTGTGTGAGAGAACAGCTCTTTGTTGTGTCCACCTGAACCCACTCTCACTGCTGTTCTCCTGTATGACCCGGCTCTGTGTGTGGGTCTATCTGTTTGCGTGTCAGTTATGATGGATCGCCGCTTATTTATCACAAGGAGCGAGCGATATTTACCCTTCGCCTGACTCCTCAGCTGTGACGGCCATCGTGTTAAATTGAATTTGCACCCTGAGTGATCTCACATTTATTTATAGAGTGGAGAGATGGTGTTGACGTCTGCTGAGGAGAACGGCTCCGTTTTCAAAAATATACTCCTCATTTCCTTCGTTGAAGACCACAGATTTGATCAGCGTTGGGTCACGTCTCATTCTGGGTTTTTGACAGCTTCACACTGATTGGTCGCGTCTAAATAGACTCTTACAAACCAATAATGGGACGGTTCACCTAAAGGAGCTGCTACGTTTAAAGAAATCTGCAGTAGAGAAGAAGAGATAACTGATGGTGGTTTTTAACTCCAAAACCTGAACACCTACTTCATCTGGATGATGAAGCATCTTTGATGAAGAGTTCTTGAAAGGCGTTATTTACAAACCTGCTGAACCTTCTCACAGGTTAAAACTGTGAGAGAATTCATCAGAAATCCATAGAATTGTGTTTATTTTTCACTCATACATTATTTCTGTTGCAGATGTTCATTTATTCGTGTAGTTAATCATCTACATATAGTTATTGATTGATCATCAGACATCGTGACTATTTAGCTCAGGCTGGACTGTAATCTTTGGTCCGCCTCACCTCGCACGGTCTACATCCTACTGCGGACTGTGTGTGGCGAGGTTGCGGTGAGAGGAGGCAAACGCGAAGCCTCAAGTACACAGAGCTGTCGCCGACAAGGACCAGCAAGGCTGGAAGGCGAAGGTCTCCCCAGTGTAGGTGGGCTGCATCGGCTCAGTGGGACAGTCGACCTATAGGCTGCTCAGGGACGTGGGAAGCCGGGGCACAACAGCGAGGCATCAAAATCGTCTCTAATGCCGTAGAGCGGCGAATTGGTGGCGATGGAAGAAGAGGAAGGACAACTCCTGGGCAGCAAGGTCCCAAGGCCCTTTCAAGTATTTGAAGCTGACTTCAAAGAACACCACACGCGTCAGAGCCCACTATAAAGGACAGGGGTCAGACTAACACACCGGGCAGTAGGATGAGGGTACCGGCTGGAGGCCTGGAGGAGAGAGACGGCGACGCGGCCAACGCTGCCGGCCACACAACTGGAGAGAGGCGAGGATAACAGCCGCAACACTACAGGAAGGTTGGGGACGTCCTGATGATCTCTTCTCGCGCCCAGGCAACCAACTCCGTCAAAGCCCTCAGTCTTGCTATCCCCCAGCCTCCCCAGCTGTCACTCAGGGTCAGGTGTCAGGTACATGCAGCAAATAATGGAGGGAACCACCCAGTTCCAGTTGGAATGGAATCCCTCTCACACAAGACAAACATTTTGGAAATCTGTAAAGACTCATCTGGACATGATTGGTCTATGTTGTAAACCTGGAGCACCTCTCTGGCTGCTTCACTGTTGTGGTTATAATGATTTGGCTGTAATGATTAACTGATCCGGTTTATTGCCCATTGGAAACAACTTTAATCCTGCGGCTCTAAAACTACTAGATTCTTTGAAACGGGTCATAACAGGACAGTCTGTTGATCCGCAGCAGCTCCTGGAAGAGGATCGCTGAACGTTTCTCTCATGTTTGATCTCATTTGAATGTTAGACTAGATTACAGTAGTTAGGATCAGTCACACACTTTTCTGAAAGAGGCCTTCATCCTCCGGTCACCCTTCATCCATCCAACAAATAACCACGACCCAAACATTCAGACATGAAACATTCCTCTTTGTTTTCTCGTCAGATCGGCCCACAATGTGACGAGGAGAGGAGAATAAAGGAACAGGATGACCGACGAAGGGAGGAAGAGGAAGAGGAGGAGGAAGAGGAAGAAGAGGAGGAGAAGAGCAGCGATGAAGGTTTCTTGGGAATCGCGCCGCTGCTGCAGGCTCATCACGCCATGGAGAAGATGGAGGAGTTTGTCCACAAGGTAATGAACACACACACACACACACACACACACACAGGAGCGTAAGTCAAGCGTTCCCTCTGCAGTCTGAACCTTGACTTAGCGCACAAACACAGTAAAACAACCAATAAGTCAATCAAAACCAAGTTCTGTGTACTTTACAACCATCACTAGCCGGCAGAACAAACATAAACGTCAATCAGGTAGAAAACATCCATCAATCGGGTAGAAAACATCCATCAATCGGGTAGAAAACATCCATCAATCGGGTAGAAAACATCCATCAATCGGGTAGAAAACATCCA
>VRLP01006620.1:0-27149 GCA_009660295.1 Lophius piscatorius | reverse complement strand
AGCAGTGAGGGTAGCAGAGACAGCAGTGAGGGTAGCAGATGTTAGCAGTGAGGGTAGCAGATGTTAGCAGTGAGGGTAGCAGATGTTAGCAGTGAGGGTAGCAGAGACAGCAGTGAGGGTAGCAGAGACAGCAGTGAGGGTAGCAGATGTTAGCAGTGAGGGTAGCAGATGTTAGCAGTGAGGGTAGCAGATGTTAGCAGTGAGGGTAGCAGAGACAGCAGTGAGACAAAGAGAAGACGGCTACTTGCTGTATGGTTTCATCTCTCTATTATATTCCTTGTATGTGGTATGAAATTGTCAAACCCTGCAAAGGTTGAAACTTAAAAAAACCCACACCCGACAACACATCATCTGTCATTAGCCAGTAATGGTGCAAATTATATTTTCTTGAAGATTCGCCACAACTGACAAGAGTGAGTGGTGTAGTAATGACTTGTAAATGTCATAGAAAGCATTGCCTGCTAGCTATGTAGTATCCAATATTGTAGCTTAGGCTAAGAAGCCACACAATTCCTGAGACAGCCATATCGCCTGCAGGCAATTGTTTTTCAAAACTAGTCTCCAGTCTTCCATCAATATGTTGGTGAGAGATGAGTCAACTGATCTTTTGTCTGTACTACTGTTGCACTGGGTTGAATTAGAGTTCAACCCAGTGCAACTGAGTTTTAGTGGGGAACTGAAACTCAGTGTAAGCAGCCCAAGCAAATTGAATACACACTTTTTACAGTATGTGCAGGAGAGGCTGTAAACCAACATGAATCAACTGCTGCTGAACTGGAACCATAGAACAAAACCAAACAAGCACTGGGTTTGCATTGTAGCCGAAAATGTTATGGCTCATTTTTATCCTAACAGTGCTTCCATTTAGCTGCAGTTACTGTAAAATGTCAGTGAGGCAAACATCTCCAGTGTTTAGCCTTCTTCTCTGTCTTCATCCGGAAGGTCAGGCTCTTTAAAAGGCTGCTGTAACGCTGGATCCACTTCAGACACATTTCTTTTCTCTAAATCACTGTGAGGGATTTCCAGGGGCACTAACTCAGCCAGTGTTATTATGAGGCTGTCTCTATATGCTTCGCTCATAAAGGACGCTAAGGGTTTATAAGGACATGCATTCTGTTTGGTTCTGATTGAGGTGAGCTGCAGCACGAAATGCTGACATTAACGCTGATGTAGTGATGGAAGCTTCCAGCGGAGGCATCCATCTGTTAGGAGCACTTTCTTTACTTTAACTCAATCCTTCCTCCTTCCTCATTTATTTTATCCGTTTCCTCTCTGTCATTTCAGCGTTTCCTCTCTGTCATTTCAACCACATTTTTCCAAATTTCTTCTCTACCGACTATTCCATCCCTGCCTTTCTCTTAAATGTTTTCTTCTGTTTGTGCATGATTTATTTTCAACACTCACTGCTTGTTTCTAATAATGAAAACCATCTAAAGCTAGTAAGATATTGATTTGTTAAGAAGTAAAGGATTCCAAAGACAGAGTAAGAGTGAAGAATCAAGCACAAAAATGCAAAAGTTTGCACGTATTTCTTAAATTAATATCTACTGTAAGTAATTATGGGGAGTGGTTGATCATTGCGAGGGCTGGGTCACCTATATTCTGTCTATCTATTCTGTATGAACGAGATTTAGTTAGGGCTTTGAGATAAGAGGTCCTGGTGCTAAAACAATCTGAACCTATCTAAGCCTACCACTGAGGATGAGGTCAAATCTTATTTGAAACTAGGCCCCTGCCGTCACTCCCAAAATTAAATGTGAAGTTATGTCCACAGTATTTTTTCTAAAAAAAGGTCCCCCTATTGAGTAAAATATGAACTATTATGGCGTGTCTCCACTGCGTGGTACGGTACGCTATGGTTTGGAATGGCCTGGCCATAGGAGAGTCTGGCAGTTGTTAGGGAGTTGGGACAAGATGGACAACTTTGTACTGGCAAGACGAAGGCAACAGCGCCGGAGAGTAAGCAAAAACAATACTCTCATGTAGTTGTAGTCATCTGTTACTTGTACAAAGGGACCTCCATATCTATATATGAAATATAGACGGTTTATATTTTATCGGTGATTTTCAAGTCGCATCTCATCTCTTTCATCTCATAGTAGATGAAAATAGTAGATTTTCATCTACTACGGCGGATGGGATTGTATAAAAAACTGAGCGCTTCGCTCATAATAAAAAACTAAAACAATGTTTGCAAGATTGCATTGAACTGGATTCGAAACCTCCAGAACAAAACCACTATACATTCTGAGAGATTGGCTTAGCGCTGCGGGCCATGCAGTCTCACACAATGTTTTCCTCTTCAGTTACATATTTATTAACTACGTCAGCATCCAGGTAACATCTTAAGGGTTGATCTAAAACAATAGGGTTACATACATATATATATATATATATATATATTATCATGATTTAATGTGCCTGTTCATCTTGCAGCGGATAAGGGATTTTTTTATTCTTCTTCTGTGCGTGATTGCTCGTGACCTTCATTAGCCATCTTTGACAGACTGGCCTATTAGGTTTTATTTGGAACTAAAACATTTTTCTCAAGATATAGTTTTTGAGTTATCACATTGACACGAAGGATCTGCAGCGGATGCAGATTTAGCGGTGGTGATGATTCCATAATATTTCCAACTTTTCAGGAAAATTAAAGCAAAATTACCATAAATACCATAGTGGTCTTGTCTGAACTAGAAATGTTAATAACAGTCTATTAGTGTGGGGTCTTCAAACCAACAAACAAAAATGTTATGAATATATTGTACATTACTGTCTATTTTCCTGAGCAAATGAGTGATACATTTAGGTGTCATTTGTTTTCAGCAGACAGAGTGGACAAAGTACCTGTTGTTCTTGTTCTTCTCTCTCTGAGAAAGCCACTTGTGGAAAAAAGAAGTTTTGATCCTGTAGCAGTAGAGGAGCAGTAGCACAGCAGGTAAGACCACCAGGAAGGTAAACAGGAGCCCGGCCACTAGCCCCACCTGATCTGTGGAGACACAAATACGATTCCCACCTTGTTTATCACAACATTAGGATTTTATGTTTACATACTGTATATGTACATGGTTATAAAGTCATTGTATATCCATGTGCTGGTTTGACTAATCATTACCACAACATGCTGAACACGTAGAAGGAATCAACCGCAAACATTTTGACCCTACCAGCAATCACAAGTTTAATGTTTAATGAAGCATTTATGATTTTTTTCATATTTATTTAAATTCTCAGAGAGTAAATAGGTCATTTTAAGGGCAAGACAGCACACTAGTTCAAGTTAAAAATAAATTAAACAGATAGAGCACATAAACCAATGGATGCCTTTTCGTATTCACTAGAGAATGTTTGTCTGTTTCTCTTAAATAACAAGGTAATTACGTAGTAAATTTGAAGAAACAGGGGAAAAAAAATCTGTATTTTTTAGTGACTGTCTCTAAAGTCGCACAGGTTAAACGTGTTTCAGATGCATCAACTCATATCACTTCAAGCAGCAATAATGGTTCAGCTTATCCTGGACCAGTATTGGAATATTCAGCAGATCTGAATGGGATTTCCATCTGAACAACCAGAAAGGAAACAAGCTATTAACAAGATCTGAATATGACTGGATTAACATAAACTCTTTTTGGCTACCTAAAGGTTTTTCTGCATTAACAACATAAATTCCTTGTCATTAACAGGGTGAAAACGTTTTCTTAGGTGAACACAAACAGAGAAGAAACAGAGACATCAGACAAATCTCATTTTCCCTCCTGAGTCACACAGAGAGTTTCCTAACACGGAAACAAACTCATTCAGCTGGAGAGAGCTCTGAAGGTTGTTCCATCACCAAGGGCTGTGTGTGTTGTGCATATGTGGGTGTTAGAACTCACTGTCATACTGGATAGGTCCACTGTCCACGCTGCCACCAAGACCTTGCTCATCACAGAAGGGGGGAGCCCAGCCACCGTTACAGTGGCAGTTCCCGTTGCTGTTACACACCTATGGTGTGACACACACACAATCACACACACATAAGTTTTACAGAGCGTCAGGCTAACCGTCAGACTAACCATCAGGCAAACTGTCAAGCTAACTGTTAGGATAACTGTCGGATTAAACGTCAGGCTAACTGTCAAGCGAACTAATGGGATAACTATTACTTTTCAGACTGACTGTCAGGCTAACTCTCATCTCAGTAACAGACTAACTGTCGGGCTAACCGACACACTAAATGTCGGGCTAACTGTCATTACTAACTATCAGCTAACTAACAAACTAACTGTCGGGCTAACCGTCAGCTAACTAACAAACTAACTAACAAACTAACCGTCATACTAACCTTCAGCTAAATAACAGACTGACTGTTGGGCCAAATGTCTGACTTTAAAGAAATAAGGTAAAGTTTTTGTTTTTACAGTTCATAATTAAATAACATCCTGGTGGGTCCACCTGAACCACCCTGTGAGAGTTTTATACGCACACACCTGAGCAGGTATTCTGTGAGTATTTTGGACATTTAACAGTAATTTCTTTCTATAAGCTGTGTGCGCTCCTCTCCAGAGTTTGGTTAGCGGTTCATAAACTATGTATTATCCTCCTGATCTGCCTCAGGCCTGCGTCTGCTGCTAGAATAAATACTTCATCACTCCTGTTGCTGTTTCTTCCCGCCCTCTATTTCCATGGCTTTTACCACAGACCAGGTAACGATGCTGCAGAGAGCTACCTTTGCCCAAGGACATGGCGTGACAGAAAGATGAGTGAGCTGTGCCCGCCGGCTGGAGCGTGTGTGTTTGTGTGCTTACTCCGTTGCCGTGGCAGCTTGTGATGCAGGTCTCTAGCTCAGTAAAAGAGGCATTTTGGCATCGGCGGTCTCTGCACACCTGTGGCAACAAAGCAGTGTGACCATGTGATGTGTTAGGGGTGACAAATCAGTATTCTGCCCAAGGATATCCAGAGAGCGCCGTCGGGGCTCAGTTTTAAATCATCTCCAACGTGAAGCAATGTTTTTTTAGATATGATAGTGACTCAGAACATCTACATTAAGTGTTATGACAGACATGAGGACCAAGAAGGGAGGTTAAAGCCGATTTCAAAGGCCTGACTTATCAAATGACTGAATCGTTACTTTTTCAGCTGTGTCAAGAAGCTGGACCGATAAAAAAAAAGAAAAAAGAACCTGCTTAAAAATACCATCAATGAACTCTATCTATAGACATAACAATCAGTTGTGTTTAATACCAACTAAGAAAAACTAATTTCCAGTGTTTCCCACAGGGTTTAGATAAACTGTGGGGGTGAACCTCAGACGTTGAAGTGGGACTTTCGGGCATGCTCCCCTGGAAGGAAATTTTGTACCTTTTAAAGTGAAATTCCTCAATCTGGTGCACTTTGAGAGCAGATAAAGAGGCTAAAGCTAAGATGACCTTTATACAATGTTTTACCTTACTCTTTTGAAAGTTACACTCACAATGCATGACAAATGAAATTTAACGGAGTTCACAATGATTAAAAACAAATAATAATAATAATAATAATTGACTGGAGGAAGG
Organism: Lophius piscatorius; assembly: GCA_009660295.1. Lineage (NCBI taxonomy): Eukaryota > Metazoa > Chordata > Actinopteri > Lophiiformes > Lophiidae > Lophius > Lophius piscatorius. Next base: position 21,615 of record VRLP01006620.1, on the reverse strand, counting down.
TTTACGTTTGAGCCATCAGAAATATCAAGCTAAGTGTGTTGAACTGGTTGCCTTATTTGAAAATAAAAAGCTAATTCAGGATTCTACCCAGAATTCCGTGTTTGCCTGCACCTCACGGGTATAAGAACACTTTTTTCCCACATTCACCCAGGAACTTCAGACCCCCTCTGACATACTATCCCTTCCTCTGCTGCTAAAACTCACCTACTGCTCCTACCTCCAACGAGACTGTCTCTCCTGCTGCCCCTCTCTCTTCAAGAGGTACCGTTAATTTAACTTACTTACTATTACAAATTCATTGTCTAACGTCTCCTGATGAACCAACTTTCTCCTCGGAATGCTGAAAATAATTCAACTTCAGCTGCAGTCATAGCGAGGAGACTGAGCGCTGATGTAATCAGCTAACGTTAACACTAGCTAACTTAGCTTACGTTAGTTTTCAATGATAACTTCCATTTTTTTGCTGTCATACATCCATAATGAGGATATTTCAGGGCTAGTGGATAACTAGTCAGTAGATTCTGTAAGGACAATTAATGTTTTTTCAAACAACCTCGTCTCCTCACTGCGTTGGTTTGGATGCGCTTACTAGCATTTTTTTTTATGAGAGGCTCAAGATTGTGCGCGTGTGCAGCAGGAGGACGCGGCTGATTGACACGGGGTGCAAAAACACATTTGAAATCATCTTTAATGTTGAAGTTTGAAAATATTTTTAGTTCATTCTGAGACTTAGTGGGAAACACTGAATAACATTATGACAACCAGCCAAAAATTGTGTAGGTCCCGCCTTTTCCCACAAAACAGCTCTTACCCTTCGAGGCATGGACTCCACCTGACCTTTGAAGGTGTGCTGTAGTATGTAGTAGCAATTGTTTAATTGTTGGCTTGTGAATGTGAACACATTCCAAAACTATTGGTACTTCATGAGAATTTTTCAAGCATTTTTCTGTATATTGGAGTCTTTCTCTATTTAAAAAAAAAGAATTCTCTAATAAGGTTTAAGCTGTCATGATTGTACTTATCACACCTTCTGGCTCTCACCCTGACCTTCACAATAAAACAATTTCCATGCAGCCGGCAGTCGATCAATACAGAGCACCTAAGCAGTACTCTTATTTCATTTATGCTGCAGTACTATCATGGTAAGTGGATATTCTTCCATCTAAAATATTACATTCAGCCCCTAAAAACAAATTATTTTATGATTATATGAAATTACTTCTCACAATGCCACATCTTCATTTGTCTCTTTTACTTCCACACAATATCTTTCTGTCCTGATATAGGGTCCTGGAAATAAGCATGAAATCTTCACGATCCCCCAATTGGTGCGTTTCACCAAAATCCAATATATTCATGGAGGTACTCAAAGAAATCACAAGCAGCTAAATTTTTATTATTATTATTGGTTTCTTAATTTTTGGATTAATTCCTTTCCTAGTAGTAAATGCAGTAGTAGTAGTACCAGTAGCAGTTGTAGTAGTAGTAGTACAAGTAGCAGTAGTAGTAGTACCAGCTTTGAGATTTGATCCAAATGTAAAGTGCATTATAAATTAAATGTATTATTATTATTATTATAGTAGTAGCACCAGTAGAAGTAGTAGTAGTACCAATAGCAGTAGCAGTAGTACAGTAGCAGTAGTAGTAGTACCAGTAGAAGTTGTAGTAGTACCAGTAGTAGCAGTAGCAGAAGTAGCAGTAATAGCAGGATGACACTAACGGTAGTGTCTGATTTAGTGTGGTGTGCCATGTGCGATCAGAGGCGGTAACTTTCTGCTTTGTGAGCTCTTATTTATGGGAAATGGGTGGTTCGATTTGAAGATTCATCATCTTCCTGGAGGGCAGAAAATATTCTCTGCTCCAAACTCATAATATATCTATAGTATATGCCTCATTCAGACCGATCAGATCAGGGCAGCCCACACATAGACGGAATGGAGCGGCAGTGGCTGGAATGAGCAGCAGATGGAGATGGTGGAAAACGGTTTAGCAGAACGTAGCAGTCTGCAGACATTAATGTGTTTTCATATAAACGTACATCACATCCATTATTAAGCCCTGGTGAATTCTCTGTCAGTGTGAGTCTGCAGTTAGGTTTATGTATATTTCAACTAGCATCAGGCTTTTGATGCAAATCAGTTTCAAGAATGACCTTAGGCAAACACAGAACGTAATCCTGTGATGGTAAGTGAACTCCACATAATAATCTAATCATTTTTTTTATCCATTCTGTTAACATTTTAAGAAAAGGGACATTTTGTATTTACTTTTGTGAAAACAATAAATAAATAAATATAGCCAATAAATAGGCTTTACCGGCCCAGCTGCTCGAACAACCGTTTCTCTGATTTATGACCTCCACTAACACCACTGACGAGTGAGTTACATTGATCATCTGGAAACCAGCGTACCTGTCAGTGGGTGAATTATATTAGGCAGCAGGTGAAAGTTTTGTCCTGATGTTGATGTGCTGAAAGCAGGAAAACATAGTCAAGTGCAACGACCAAAGTCAGATAGCTGGATGACTCGATAAGAGCATCTCCAGAACTACAGGTTTTGTAGGAAAAGAGAAACTGCCAGGACGGGAAGGACAAGTAAGGGAGGAAACACGATTCTTTGGACATGAACCACCTACCGAAACATTGCTGCAGACCAGGCAGGCCGGTTCATGCAAACAGTATTCCCTATTTGCCTCTTTCTGCAGGTTTATGCTCCCTGACATACTACAGAAATGGTCCAGGAATGGTTTGAGGAACACAGAGAGTGGTACAAAGGGTAGACTTGGCCTCCAAATACCCCCGACCTCAATCCAATCCAGCACCCGTAGGATGTATTTGCCAACCAAGTCCGATACATGGAGTCCTCATCTTGAAACTTAAAGCTACTTATGTCTCGGTGCCAGATACCACAGCACAACGTCAAAGGTCTAGTGGAGTCCATGTTTCAACGGATCAGAGCTGTTTTGGTGGTAAAAGGGGGACCTACACAATAAAATGTTATAGCTGGATGGTGTCTGTCAGAACCCATATCCATCGGTTCATATGGACATGTCTAGAGACTCCATCAGAATGCACAGCCTCAGATGTCTCTTTAAATCCGTAATGACACAAATGTATTGTTGCCAGTTTCACGCCGTTGTTGCTGCTATTGATCAAAACCCTGTGAAACATTAGCTGACTCCATCCTGTGGTGCATCAGAGAACTCACGGGGCCTGAATCCTTCCCATTAAATCCTGTGAACAAAACATCACTTATTTACTTTGGACCCACCTTTCCTTCTCCACACTTGGTCCCGGTCATGACGAGGCCAGGGTCGGGGAGGTCGCCCTGGCCATCCTTGGTGCTGTAAACGTAGGTGCCGCGACACTTCACCTCGATGCCATCAGTCTTTATGGTGGTGTCAATGGAAACGGCGTTTGTGCCTTTGGGCTTTTTGGCAGCACTGTGGCACTGGATTTTACCACATTTGGCATCACTGTACAGACATAAAATTACACCTAGTCAGCAGATGTCCATGTAGACCAGACGTGTCAAACTCAAGGCCCGTGGGCCACATCCGGCCCGCACAACATTTATAATATTTAATATATTTAGTAGCTGGCCCGCTGGTACACAGGGAAAACACCACGGATTCCACAAATCCCAGCAGTCACTGCAATAGCCGGCACATCAATCAATACCGCCAGCGTTTCTCCCTGCTCCTTTGTTATTAGCGTTGATCCAGTCACTTCTATAAACATTTGTTAATCCTTAGAGGAGATGCTATGGAGGCCGGAAGGAGATATGGACGAGAAATCTTCTTTAAAAATTATAAATAATAAACGCATTAATGAGTCGCTCGCACGTATTATTAAATAGAACGTACCATTCAACATGTTTCAGTGCTGCTGTGTTAAAAACAATAAAACACATGAAGTAGCTCACATCTAATGTGAAATACACCTTTAGGCTGTTTATGACTGTTTTCTACTTTTGCTGTTTTATTATGAGAGAAGACGGATATGGCTGAATTATTCCAGCCATTTACCAAGGGACATTTAAAGTTAATTTTTGTTGATGTTTAAAATCTGATTGATTCTAGATGTCATTTCTAACTTGTAAAATCGCCGATATTGATGCCTTTGAATAAAAACGTTTAATATGAAATCATTCTGTGAAACTCTGACGCTGAAAGAGAGACACAAAAATTAGTTAAGCTGCTCCATTTTGAATGTAATCTGTAAATTAACTTCTATTGGTTTGTTCAGAGTTCTAAAAAATGAGTACATAATATAGGAATAAAATTGTCATCATAACTCAGATATAAATGTCAAGTTTGAGTCCTGTTGGGCCTCGATGTGGACTTTAATTTTGGCCCCCTATGTGATTGAGTTTGACACCCCTGATGTAGACGTTTATGGTTTGTGGATTTAAGGGGAATCTGTCCTCCGGTTAATAGATATAACACTTCTACAAGCCGGGATATTCTTTAAATTCAGAGTATTGTTTTAATGTTTCTTTCATCACCATCGTCTGATTCACGTAGAATTCTGATACTTGGATAAAAGGATGTTCAGTTCCTGGTTTCTTCTTTGTCTGTGTGTAACTCAGACTAAACTGTGTCAGATCATATAACTTCATTAAACAGAAATCAACCCGTATAAATGCAAAATACACATTTTTAATAAAATTATTCAGTTATTTTATACCTAATTCAACATAGTGGAAAAGTATTCACCTTCCTATATGGGAACAAAGCACCTCTGATAACTGGAGATCTATCCATGACATCACTGTGGTGGAATTCTGGCCCCCTCTTCTTCGCAGGACTGACTCACAGTTCACCGACAGTGGAGGGTTTGTGAGCGTGAACGGACCGTTTCAGGTTCCACCACAGCATCTCAATGGGGTTCAAGTCTAGACTTTGACTACAGGCCACTTTAAGAAGTTTTTGAGTTCTAAAAGTTTTGTTCCTTTGATCCATGAGGTGGATTTATCTTCTTTGGGATCATTGTCTTGCCTTCCAAACGTATGACCTGACATTGTCCTTCAGAATTCATGTTTCCCTCAGTTTTGGGGAGAGTCCTCATTATTGACGACTGCCCCCTCAATGTTTGACCTTAGGTCTCATGTTTTCCTGTGGAATGCTTTGTTTCGTTTACACCAGATTAAATTGGACCCCTGTCCTCAAACAGTTCAACTTTTGACTCATCAGTACATGGGAGATTCAGACGAGCCTTAATGTTCTTCTGGGTCAGCAGTGGCTTTCTCTCACCACTCTTGAACAATGTCATCTTTCCCCCGTGTCTTTGGAATAGAAGAGTCATGAACTCTGACCTTTATTGAGGTTAAAGAGGCCTTCTGCTCCTTGAATGTTTTCTTTGGATCTTTAGAGCCAAAAAAAACATTCAATCTTAGAGGGATTGTGGAAGGTGGTCCACTTCTATGAAGGTTCAGTATTGGAAGTTTAAATTGCTTAAGAGTCCCTAATAGACTGATGGATTTCAATCAACATTTGGAATTTCTTATGATTTTGGCATATTGTGCCACTGGTGAGACCTTGCAGCCAACTTCGTGCTTCTGAAAATAGTCTGTTTAAGTGATGGTGTGATTGAGCCGGGCTGGTAGTGATCAAGCGTTGTGGGTCCAGTCCAGCTGGAACCAGTTATTGATGCAGGTAGTTTTTAGAATTCAGTTTCTGAAGGAGCAGGACCAGTTGGTGTTAGAGAACCCTATTGCTTAAAGAAATAAAATGATCATCATCATATTTTGCATTTACTGAAGTTGTTTTATGTTGCATTGAGTTTGAAGATCTGACATTTCTGGGTAATACAGAAATAGAAGAAACCAGGAAGTTTCTTGTTCATAACACAGTATGTTACCATCCCTCATCAGTGTAGACTATTAGTATTAGAACTCTGCTGCTTCTTTTATTGTGGCCATTAGACTTTATGATACTAAAGCTATTAGGGCTTTCAGCTGTCAGTGAGTGTGTGCGTGCGTTTCAGGGCCGCCGAACCGGTCAGAGCAACAGTGTGTAGATCTAAAGCATGATGCATCTTCCTCCTGTGAGGCATAGAGCTTAACTGTTATCCATAAACTATTAAAACCACATTAATGAGGCCCACAGTTACACCATGTGACACTGCAGCCCCCAAAACCTCACTAGAGCAGTGAGTGATAATTAATCTGCCGCTGGAAACCACCACACACACATTAAATGACAGACAGCAGCTGTTTCAGGGAATCACTGAGCCTTTAAAAGAATGAAACTATATATTTAGGAGACGTTTTTAGATGTTTATATCATCAGAAAGAAAGATGGGTTTGAAAAGGGGGTCTACAGAGAGGGAGGGAAGAAAGAGACCTTTTGTAGAGGGAGCCGAGTAGTCATATTGCCAAACCCAGTTTGTAAGCACCTCTTTCATTTAAACAACCAACTTCATCTTAAATGGTGAAAATTAACAGTCGCTGCGCCGCCGTCTTATAGAAACTCGGCTTCATCGAGGTGTTACAACTCTGATGTCCCAGTTTTAATGACTTAAATTATGGCTATTCTGGTCCAACAATTTTGCTGTACCCTTGTCTGAAAGCAGAGTATGGACAAAAGATTCAGTCCCTATCCGTCTTGAATGTTAACCATGAAAGGGCTTTTAAGTTTTTTCCGCTCTCTGCCATTATAGTTAGATATACGCGGTCTTGACCTGTCTCAATATTAGCCTCTTTGATGACATCAGCTGCAAGATGAAACTACAGACTCCTTCTGTTTTGTTGGAATGACAGCTCCTACGTTAATTTCATCTATCCACTAGCCATCCACCACAGCAGGGGGCGCCCCCTTAGTTTCTATGTTACCTATGTTTTCTCCAGCTTTCCCTGACACACTCAGGTGAAGATCCACACAGGAATTTATTAAGAGCTTCAGGTTTTCAGATTGATCACCAGAGTTAACGCAGACAATCCTAATTAAGCCTTTCTGATCTACTACAGCTGAGGCCACTGCAAGTTATCGCAATTTCCCCTTCATATCAGCTATAGAATAAATTCTATACGTACTGATGAAGAAAAATAACCCAGAGTTTCCACAAATTTATCACACGTCTGGGAGCTTGCTTGGTCTAACTTCAATTTTCTTCCATCTAACACTTATCCGATGGACTGTTCTCTCCAGTTTAGAGACGTGCACCTCTGCCGGTTTCCTTCGGGACACAAACAGATTCACTGGAGATAGTGGAGACCCCACCACGGTTGTGTTTCCAACCCCCATTTTGGAACAGTATCTCACCAGAAGGAGAAGATGGTAAACAGTAAAGAGGTAAAGCAGCATAATGGATACGCTCAATCACGTTTGTCTCTTAAAAACACGTCTTATTCTCAGCCTCCTCTCTCGCTGCTGACATTTCAATCACAAACCCCGATGTTAAAGGTCCGTGTTCTAAAATATTTGTATCCACGTGACCTTTTCCATGTGTAGAGAATAAATGGCACCGACAGCAGAGATATGCTTCCTTGGGGATCGGTGTAGATGATGTGTATTTTTCTCATCACTTATCAATTATTGAAGATGCTCCATTCCGTGAGCAGTTAGTCAGTATGTTGCAAACGGGGATCATATTAAGACGGACAAAGCGAGGCACAGTGTCCATCATCTTCCTCCTCAGCTAAACATGGCTGCATTTTTTCATATGCAGATACAGTTGTTGATGGGACAGAGGGTTGGGAGATGGCGGAGGCAGAGGGTCCACCAGTCAAAGACCATATACCCGTGTATTTAAATATGACACACAGCTGGCTTTTATGTCATGGTTCTGTATATTATGTAGGATTTTTTGTTTTTGCTTTCTTGTTTCTTTTTGTAGGATTGATTGTGTTTCCCTGTTTTATTTTGAAGGTTAATTTCTATGTAGTTCCTCCTCGGTTTCCTCCTGTTCTCATTGGTCTATGGGTGTGTGTGAATCCTGTTTCTTAATGTGTCCTCTTTGATAGTTGAATGCCATCAGCTGTTTCCTATTATAATCGTTACTCAGTGTATTAAAGTCCGTTCTTCCTCCCCGTCTTGGTCTCATATTTTTTTTTAGGGGCAGCTGTGGCTCAGTGGGTAGAGCAGCCATCTCCCAATCAGAAGCTCGGAAGGCAGCCGGTTCAAGCCCCACCAGGGTCTACATGTCATAGGGTCCTTGAGCAAGACCCTGAAACCCCAGCTCCCTGGGTGCCACAAAGGGGCTACCCACTGCTCCCTCAGGGTTGGGTCAAATGCAGAGAAATCATTTCACTGTGTATGGCTGTATGTGACTAATAAAGGGTTGAGTAAAACCCCAGGACTTGAGTAAAAGTATTTAGTTACTGTCCATCACTATCAACTTTTAACATTTACAACAGGAATATAAATCAGCAAAACATCCTATAATAGAAAAACAGTAAGAGGGGTCACTCCACGACACAATGAGTACTTTAACTTTTTTACTCTAAGTATATTTGGCTGACGCTACTTTCATGCCTTACTTGAGCGCGGTATTATATGCAAAAGTTTGACCTGTAGTGGAGTATTTCCAGAGTGTTGTTTTACACTCCAACAACTTCATCCACCACCTATTGTAGCTTATGAGCTTAGTTAGCAATGCAAACACAGAAAACCACTTCATTTATGACATTTAAGGATGACGGCAGGCAGGAGAAGTAAAATTCAAAAAGCACTCATTATCCCAGCCACCGGACGACAACAGTACTTTCTCCAAACAAAGGTCGGGACTACTGGAGGTGCCTCAGCACCACTTATGTCTTCAATCTCCGGATTAATATGGAAATTCAAAACGGTAAATAAACACAGCCAGCAAAAAAACAAAAACAAAGGAGGAATGTTGGAGAATACCGTGCAGATAGTGTTCACATTACTCTTCGCGTTAATGAAAGACATTTACTACCCTTTAATCAGCTCTGTGACTCTCCGTGGCCAGAAAACACTTTAATGACTCCACTGGGACTTCATAATGGATTTGGGCGGCGGTGGATCATACCAGGCAGCCGTCAACAACTTTAATCCTCATTTGCATAGCCACAATTGCTAATTTGGCTGCAATAATTAGCTTCCACCCAGCGGTGACAGCGTGCACAGGGAGAGACTGTTAGGATGAATGATGTCACCGCGGAGCATCTCCATGAGGAGCAGAGACCCAACAATATCATGACCACAATATCTCCTCTGTCCGACATGTAATCATCTCCCATGATCCCCTATAAGTTGCAGCGACTAGAGGCGTAAAGATAATACAGTGCTACTGACATAAAGAAGTACGAGTAAAATAAAAACACAATTAATTAAAATACGTATAATTACTCAGATCAGATTATTGTCATTCAGCGCAATATACGGGGAATGACATTATATGCTTGAAAATGCAAAGAGAGACAGGATATCAAAAGGTAAAAAAAAAAAAAGTCAAATAAACCTACTAACAACAATAGTATAATAAAAATGTACGAACGCAGAATACAGATAGGACTGAATATGTATATTTGTGTTTAAATCTCATGCAGTGGATAATAGATCAGGAGTCTAGTGGTCCCCATGGAACCCAACCTCCCATTAGCATTTATAAACTCAAGAATCAGAGTACTGGCCTTCAATCCCAGCTGTCGACGCCGTGTGCTGTCAGGTCCTTAAGCAAGACCCTGAAACCCTGATTTCTTATAGGGTGCCTCGGGGCAGCCTACTGCTCCCTCAGGGATTGGTTGAATACCGAGAAGACATTTCACAATCATGTACTGGTAAGACTGTGCGATCAATAAAGTTAAGATAATAATAATTATTATTGTTAGTCACTAATGTCAGCTATCACATAGTTTTTTCTTTAAAGGCTCATTTTATGCTCGGCGTTAAACAGAATAGAGTTGGAGCCATCCGTCTGCGCTCAAAGTTTGTGCATGTCTTCCGATAGTTTACCGATAAGGACTAAACAGCGCAAGGGAATAACATACTTCAATATATGATCCTAGACTGTTTGACTGTATGGACCTGGACTATTTCACTGTTTGAACCTGGAGAGTTTTACTGTATGAACCTGGACGCTGTGATAGTATTTACCTGGACTGTTTGATTGTATAAACCTGGACTGTTTGTACTCAGTCTAGTACTTGTCCTTAGTACTTAGTGTGTGCTTGAAATGTTGCCACAGCGACACAGTAGTAGTATTATAAGTAATACTACTAGTTGTAGTATTATAAGTATAATAGTATTGAATACTTGCTATGAGAGTTGCCACGTTTCAACGGGTACAGATTGAGGTCATTACGAAATTTTCTATTTTTTCAGATGGGAAAACCTTGTTTCTATTTGTTACTAAAATTCATGGAATTTTACAAGATAACACTGTCAACTTGTGGATACATTAATGTCAGTGTAAACGATGCAGGAAAGACCTGCTCGTTTGTGGCCAGATCTCGTCTGTGACATGCAAACTGTATGTATATATTTGGTGAACTCTTCTGGACTGATGTTTCTTATTCAGTCTTCATGTCTGTCTTCACCAGGACAGACATCATCAATCATAGGTGTTATTATTCATTAGGGGTGTGTCACTGACTATTCAGGGCAACAGTAGGCGTTGTATGAAAGCCTCATATTGAGTGCGTTGTGATGTATAAAGTGGCATGAGCGTGGGACGTCTTCTCTTCTATGAATCAGAATATTTTTCTTTGTATGTCAGTCATCTATTTGCCGCCTGACATGAATCCTGTTTTATAAATGAGGCCCTGGAGCTTTATTTTGGCACCAGTGGGTGATTTTGCACAATATTTGATGATTGTTCAAACTCGTTATACCAAGGAAATAATGGTAAGGACTGAAAAAGAATGATTCTGAGTTTTAGATAACATTTACGAATACAATATATATATATTTTTTTTAAATAGTTTCTGTACCATTCTCTCAACCTCGATGAGGATCTCTTACCTTTTCTCACACTTCATGTAGTTTCCATTTTCATCTTTACCACAGTTCCCAAAAGCATTTCCTGCTGAGTTGACATCTTCGAAGCAGGCATCATGGGCTGGTCGAGCTCCTGGAAACACAGCGTATACCATCAGCCCTCTGGACATTGAGTTATTGCTGACCACATTTGCAACAAACAGGCACTGCTCATGTGACTTTTCTACTGATTTGTCTGACCATCAGAATGAACCCTGCTCCGGCTTCAGTGAGACACATGAAGCCGGTTTGAGTACAACACAGAATCCTGGGATATACACTTGTGTAGTCTCTGAGGAGGAGGAAGATGAAAATAAATCCTCTAAAAATCCAGAGGATCACTCCAGAGACAACTTCGACTACTCCCCTGATTCCCAAAAAGTTAAGTTGTGTAGAACAAAAATATCACACCACAGGATTCAATGTTGATGTCATTAAAACTGGAGCTGTTTGGAAATAGATTCCACACCCAGACAAAATGAAAATTCCTAATTAATAATAACTCCGATACTGTTTTTTTAAATTATTTTATATATAGCAACAATATTTATTTTGTTACCAAATATTCCCCAATAAAAAGGTTGGTTAAAAAACAAACTGATATATACCTGGATTATTTGATTAAGATATATTAAAAATAATGATGAAAGAAATCAGTTCGGGTGACACCCACTCTACCCTCTCTCATCTCCCTTTCTTTTTTCACTCACTTTCTCTTCCCCTCAATCACACTCCCACTCTCTCCCTCTCCATCTCCATCTCCATCTCCCTTTCTCTCCCATGTCCTCTCTCTTGCCCTTTCCCTAAAGCCAGACGCACAGAGTACGATGTGAGCCCGATTCACACTTGAGAATGAGCAAATGAGCCTCAGGACTGCCGGGCATTCTGTCGGTGTCAGTCCATTGTTATTTGTCCCACTGTGTACGCGAGGTCAAGGGTAGCGATGAGCAGCCCCCTACAGGGGTCGGATGATCGGAAGGTTTTCTGGTCTGTCAGAAGTCTCTCTGCAAAATAGACCAACAATTCTGCCCATGGCGTTCTAAACACCTACGAGTCCAGATACGTCGGCAACTTTAAAAAAAAAAGAAGATGTTTCAGCACACAGGATGGGAAAAAATCATCATGACAGCTCGTTTCTGTCTTGTTAGCATGTTGCTAACAAATACACTTTTTTTCTGCCTCAGAGCAATTTTTAAATAGCGACAACAGGCTGCAGGATCCGGCCGGGTCGGGTACAGTAAGAGCACTCATGTCGTGCGGGAGGGTTCTGATCATACAGTGTGAGCGTAAGCAACAATCCTGAGCTTCCACACTCATTCAACCTCTCCATCCCTTTTTCAAAAGTCAAATTTGTTCTTGTTGCAGTTTCGGATGAGTCTGAGGAGTACCCAGAAAGAATACTGAATTCTGCCACCGAGTTTAGTGTGGAATGCTAGAACCTTCTCACACTCAGTGGTTGCTATCATGGCTGCGTAGCAAAAAGGGAGGGGCTTATAGAACTTTTCAAGCTTAAGAGGGGAATGGGGTAGACGCTAGTTACAACAGAGGATACATCGTCAGGTAGACGATGATGACAGGAAGTAGGTATGTCCTGTCCGGTCCTTTAGTGCACTTGAACCGAAACCAACCAGATCAATCGTAAACGATGAAAGAACATTTTTGAACCTTTGCTTGAACTTTTGATGTGAAACTGCTCTGAGGTTTTCATGTGACTTTCTATTATGGTGGTGAGTAAATGTTGACTGCATTTGAACTTTTAACTGCCCTGATGGCTTGAAAGTGCTGCGTGTGAGGTCCGTGTCGTTACCATAGCCCCAGAGCTGCAGACACTGCTGTTCATGTGTGAGGCACATGCCGTTGTAGCAGTAGGCAAGTCCATACTGGCAGGAGGAGCCGTCCAGCAGGTAGACATTGGAGGGACAGTAAGCAGATGCACCGGTGCAGTACTCAGGCAAGTCACAAGCTCCTGCGGGCCCCCGACACATGGTACCTGCCCTCATCAACTGGCAGAGACAGGGAACAAGCAGCAAGGGGGAGGACAGGAGAGTTGGAACAGCTTATGGATCACTTGGAAGAGGGTCTTTCATTACTGCAGTATTTTTAAATGTAATTATCATTTTGTGAAAGCTAATAAATCATTACCTTTTAATGACACAGAATTAAATAGGCAGTGTATCATGTGACTGCTCACACACACACGATCCTCAGTGAAGGTTTAAATACTAACGCTCGTTTTGTGTGTATCTCTTACTTTGCAGCCCTCGCAGCACACGCCATGGGCACATTGTGCCTCCTCCTTCAGGGTGCAGTTATTGGCATTGCAGCATTCGTTGATGCACTCCTATAAAGTCACACACATTACAAACATATATTTATCCCCACATAGAAGAGAACAGGAAGACACAGAAGATGTGGCAGTCCACAGGGCCGTCCTGTAGGACACCAGCAGTTCACTAAGGATGTTATGGGAACATGTCAAATTGCAGAGGCTACCAGAGGTGAAATTGTCAGGTGTAACCTTTTCCAGTCAACGTGCTGCACCCTAAGTCGCCCGGAAAACTTCTCTGATTCTCCTCTCACCCCTGGGACCACGCTGACTTTAACCTTCCACATCTGTTCCAGCTATTCCTTCAACTTCTTCTACCTAAAGGTGTGCGCCATTTATTATCATCCGAACAGTTCAAACTCACATTCTAATTCAATAGAATGTTCTGCAGAAAGCTCTGTATTCAGATGGGTCTTAATATTCATCTGGCTTAGCACTGGCTTCCCCTCTCTTTTTTGACTTCCTGAATGAGCCTTCACTGTGCTGTTGGAGGAATTTTTAAAGGGGACCATGTCTGTGAAGGTCTACTATTAAGTCCTATTTGTAGATAATGCGCTTCACTGTGGATCGGTGGAGTCCCACAGAACCTTAGAAATAGCATTCGAACCCTTCCCAGACCGATGTACTTCAATTATCTTCTGGAATTTCATTTGATATTGGCATAGTGTGCTTCTGTTGCGATGTATGAGCCAACATCCTGCTTCTGAAAATGGTTTTCCAGCTGGAAAAGACACACCTAGACTCGAAGTGATCGAGTCTAGGTGTGTCTTTTCCAGCTGGAACCACTTATCGTAAACGTTACAACTTTTATTCTTATTTTTCAATGTTGCCCAAATCCTCGATCATAGTATTTTAGAGTTTACCAGATAAACAAAAGAAACTCGCTGCAGACATACAACATACAGGAAGTACAGTGTCTTCTCACTGACAGCCGGTGAAGAGAGACATTTCTCGCTGACAAATGAGTTATAATTTCAAGAGGAACGGTCATACCGAGTAAACAAACACCACATCTGGTTTTGACACAGCAACCCCTGCCAAGCCACCATAACCCAAGTTTAAATGGGAAGGTTAACACAAGCACAGCCAATTATAGCAGCAGTGCTGCGTGGACAAAGGATTGATGAGGACAATAAGTACAGACATATTTGTAGTTTTCAGTAAAAGCAGGCTGAACTTTCCCAATTACTCTCTAAATACACCATGAAAACTTTTAACTACGAGCAGAAGAAGTAATTCTGACTTCTTATAGAAAGAGAGGGCTAATTTTTCTCCCATGGTCAGGTCTGTCACCCGTCACACATCGTCTCCTAGGTGACCATCAGGCTGCTTTCTGAAGCTCTTCTCATTTGCAATGCTAAAAGGAGGTTGCTTGTCAGCAGCCGGAGTCGGCCTGTCAACAGCGCCCTGAGTGGGAGTCATAACAAACAGCCCCGTCAGCACCGCTGCCAATTTACTTTTTGTTTTAAATTTGCTTGGATGTCACCACCTAGAGAAGCTTTAGTTAGCCTCTAAGTTTGTTGAGCACCACGCTTCATTTGATTTAAGGGAACTTTCAGCTGATGCACAAATGTGTCAGGGAGTGCATTACTAATGAGACTGCAGCGAGGTAGGGAATAAAAAAATAAAAAACAGCAGTCACTATCTATCTTTCTGAGCCAACTCACAGGTAAAGGTCAATTCACAGATTTTTCTGTTGAGCTTTGAAACCTTCTCATAATTTATAAATCCCACAGATAAATCCAGATTAGTTCTATGATGGCTTGTGTTTTTTTTTAAAGTTTAATAGGCTGAATGTCTTCTGAAAACAAATAAGCTAACAAACAAACAAACAAACAAAAAACACCAATGGGGTCTCAATAAACTAACATTGAACCTCAATATCTACTACCTTAACCTTTTTTTAAAACCACTATCACAAAAAATAAGAATCAAACGTATTAACACAGGGAGAGCTCAGATCTGCTACTGTGTTCCAGACAGTGGAATCTGACGAAGACCCAATAGTCCCCTTTGCCGATATCAAAGGAACTGTTGGTGACCGGATATGTAAGAAAAAACCCCAAAAAACCACCTTTAAAATCTGTTTTATTAAGCCAAATTTTATCATACCAACCAACTAAACAAACCTGAGTTATTTAATCCATCGTCCATCGATCCATCGTCTCACTGTGAAATTAAATAATATGTTCAAGACAGTATCAAAAATCCTGGATCAGCCCCTGTGCAGGTCAGGAATGGGGTCTATCCTGCCCCATTACACATACCCCCACGATATTAAGATAGTGAGAGTGAGGAGCCACCGATCCCTCACGTCAAAAATGAGCCAATAGAGGTGGTTCCATTTCTGGGTGGGATACTTCAGTGTTCTCCCATAGGATGTCTTTAGGGAAACTGAGAGGAGACTCCGGGGTCGACCAGAAACTCTCTAAAGGGATTTGATCATCTTCTGGAATGGGTACACCTTAATCCTACAGGAGGAGCTGGAAAGTGTTGGAAGGGAATGGGTCTGAAAAACCCAGATTAGCCTGATGCCACCACCTATTGTAATTGAATGCAGCCAATATGGTAAAGCAGAACCTCAGTCACAGAGAAAATCCCAGCAGTTACCAAGTCTATGTTTGTGGAGGCACTGTGCTGTCACTAACGTAAGCCGATGATATTTGAAAGATCCCGCTGGTGGGGTCTGTATCCGGTGTTGGTTCGCTCATGCTGGATGCGTATCCGCCGGGCTTTGGGTCGGCCTTGAAAGGTTTGGGGACGAAGGTTTGCTAGCGGCTACAGCCTCTGGATTTATATCTGCTTCCTGAGACTGTGGGCCGAGTGTTGTTGCATGTGAGAGCCCTCCACAACAATGCAGAACAAATAATAATATTCTTGGAAAGGGAGGGGGGACCTCTGGTTGCAATTCAGCAAATAGAAGCCACAAATTTTACATACACACACATTTTAAAATACCATGGAAATGATGTGATGAATGAAGGAGTCAGTGGGGAAGCATTCATATGTGCACCCGTGATTAACTCACTTCAGGCTCTCCGCAGTCACACTCCTCTCCCTCCTCCACAAAGCCATTGCCGCACTTCTTCCCTCCAACCAGGTCCTTCATGTTTGGCATGTTGTAGAGACACATGCCCCCGCCCTTCTGGAAGTAGCTGTCTAGGTCGCGTTTGCTGCAGCGACTGAAGACACGTGGGAATGGATGCCTGGACGGCAAAAATGTATTTACATTTATTGAAAAGTACAACATTTACATAAAATATTCTTTAGAGTGACATCAGAGGGGAAATGGCTGCTGTGTCTATCTGTTCTACAGCAATGAAAGAGGGATAAAAATGTATGTTCGGGTGTTTTGGTCATGCTGTTAGCGCAAGCAGACTGTCAGCAGGGTGGTGATGAAGCCTGAGGCTCACCCGGTAGCAGCAGCCATTACGCAGCCTCCCTGCTCTGCCGTGGCCTCCACGCAGCATCCGTCGTGGTCATGGCTCATCCCGAAGTTGTGGCCAATCTCATGGGCCATGGTGGCGGCGGCACCAATGGAGATCTCTGAATGGTCCTGTGGGTGAACCAGTGGGAGGTCTCATTTTTAGATACCAACAATAGATTCCATGTATCCTCGATAATACCGGAACGGTTTAAATATCTCACTATGACAGACTTAAAGTGTTTTTTCCCAAATCCGACCCCAAATGCTGCTTTTCTGGTCAATTTCAGTGTCTGAGTGATTATATTATTAATGACGAACAACTTTGTAGATACCCTTTTAGCTGCTTTGATCTGCGGCTAAGGTGTTGTATAGCCAGCCAGCAGCTTCTGGCAGAGCTCCTGAGAAATTTTAGTCCTTTACTCATTGACAAAGGCTTCCAGTTCAGGAATATTCCTGGGTTTACAGGCTGCAACCTACAGTCCTGCAAGTGCTGTTCTCTGAGATTCAAGACAGATGACTGAGACGGCCGCTCTAGAATATTCAAGAACTTCTTCTTGAACCATGGTGTTTGCGTTAGTTGTTTGCTACTGTAGCTATGATAGCTGGACATAAGCTATCTTTAGCCATCATAGCTGTCATTAGCCTCTTTAACCATGATAGTTGACTTTAGGGACTTTATCCATAACAGCAGACTTTAGCTATCTTTACATATGATAGTTCCCTTTTCCAGTTTACTCTGACAGTTGACTTTAGCCACTTTTACTATGATAGCTGACGTTATTAAACTAACAACAATAGTTGACATTTGCCACTTTAACTTCGATAGCTGACTTCAACTTATTTTAACTATGATAGCTGACGTTAGCTAACTTAAACTATGAAAGTTGACTTTAACCACTTTAACTATTATTATTTAGCCACGTTACTTTTGATATTAGACTTTAGTAAACTTTAACTATGATAGCTGACTTAAGCTAAATTTAACTATGATAGCTGACATAAGCTAACTTCAACAGTGGCTGCCGTTTTCCAATACATTAATTCCTTCATGAATTTTGCTACATTTAGGTTTTGTTTAAAACTTTTCTGCATGTGTATCTTTTTGTCTTAGGGATTTGGGAAAATTTTGAGGACTTTCTCGACAGGTCTTCTAATGAGGTACTGTCTTAGCCTAAATTTGAACAACTTTAAGGTGTGTGGGCTAAACTCATCAGCACAAGTTTATTTTTATCCAAGCTTTATTTAACCAGGAAATTCATTTCATTGATTGATTCAAGCAAAAATGAGCAGAAAACTGAGACAAACTCTTTCTGAATTTGTTAGAGACTGTAGGGACAGAGAGTAGGATTAGGTCATGGGAGAGGAGACAAGCACTTTCTGTACTTTTTTGATTGATAAAATTCAGAAGATTAAGTGGAAGCAGAGACGGAATAGTCTCATAAAAAGAGACCATGTGTATGCAGTGGTGGGTAAGGGCCTTAAAATGAGTGATAATCCCCTGTGCTCCATCATAGACAGCACACAAAGTTGACAAAGGTGGTAGCTACAAGTCAGAAAGAGAAGCAAGACTTGATTCTAAAATTAAAACCCAAATTCAATCGAAGTTGTCTTTTCTCTAATTGCTGACTCTGGGGCTGAAAACAGAGATAATCCTCAATTACAAAACTTAAATATTAGTATTGAAACATATTTAATCTCAGCCAGGAGACACTGACAGCTGGAGGGTTCCAGTGATTTGATTAAGAATTTTGAAAAAAACAATGTCAACTTAGGTCTGTCAGCATTTAAAAGAGGTTCAAAAAGTTTGGTAGAATACCAAAAGCTAATTTTAGCTATCAGAGAAGTTGCAGTTCATCACAGCATAAATGTCACTCTATCATCAGCATAAAATATTTTTTAAATCCGAGGCAAATTTAACTCGCGGTGACACACACACAGACACACACACCAGCGCCCTCAGGGCCAAACCATAGCAGTGGGGAGCCGTGACATCACGGCTCAGTCAACCACAGGACATTTGAATTCTATTGCTCACCTCTGCCCACATGAGGCCAACAGCCTATTAGAAGTTAATCAAGCATGGAACAGCTATCGATCTCTCAGCCTGCGTCGAATCGGACCGTCGCTGCACATAAATTAAGGTACGCGAGCTGAATAATACGATAAAGTACGTATCTCAAAGCAAACCAGGCAAGCTATGCATGTCAAAATATAATAAGAAAATCTGAGCCTGAAGCATAAGAAGAGTAAGACATCATACTTTATGTTTTAAATGAAATAATACATGTCCTAACTGCGTTGATCCTGAGTGTACGGTATTGTATGAGTATAGGCATGTAGTTTCCATTTATATTTTGCAGTGGGGCTGGAGACTGTCCCGGCTGATATCGAGTGAAAGATGTAGTAAACCAACTTCCGGACTCTTCAGGACTCTGGTACTCAAGTTCATTTGACCAGAAAAAACCCAAACAGAACCATTGAAACTCATGTTGATGGAAAATGAAGCATTAAAAGGATACTTAAAAAAAATAAATAAACAAATTTGACTATAATATAAGAAATCCGTACTGGTTTGATGAGAAAAACCTGGACTATTTCACTACATGCAGCTGGACTGTTTCAATGTATGAACCTGAACTTTTTCGCTCTATGAACCGGGACAGTTTCAACTTTACAGTTAAACTTAGACTATTTCATGGTATTAATCTTGACTATTTCATTGTATGAACCTTTTGCTGAATGAACTTGGTTCACTAAATGAACCTGGACAGTTTCATTGTATGAACCTGGATTGGGTAAATGTGTGAAACTGGACTGTTTCACTGTATAAACCTGTTTAACCAAATGAACTTGGACAGATCGCTGTATAATCTTGGACTATTTCATCGTATAAACCTGGACTATTTTAATCTAGGAATGTGGGCTGTTTCCCTATATGAACCTGGACTTCTTCCCTATATGAACCTAGATTGTGACATCGAATGAACCAGGACTGTTTCACTGTATGAACCTGGACTGTTTCACTGTATGAACATGGACCGTTTCACTGTATGAACCTGGACCGTTTCACTGTATGAACCTGGACCGTTTCACTGTATGAACCTGGACTGTTTCACTGTATGAACCTGGACCGTTTTCTGTGTATTCTTGGAATATTTCATGGTATGAACCTGGAGTATTTTAATGAAGTAATTTAGAGTGTTCCACTCCATGAATCTGGACTGCTTCCCTTTATGAATCTGGACTGCTTAACGGTATAAACCTGGACTGTTTCAAAGTAGTGTGATGCTCACTATCCTCTCTAACAGTGACCTTTTCACCTTCTCCCCTGTCATGTCTCTGAATGACAAATGGCCTGAGCCGGGCTGTTTGTTTGGAACAGCTCTAGCTCTCCCTGCTAAGCTTTGTTGCCACCGTTCAGATATCATTTGTGATAAGGATGAATTATTGGCATTCATGTGTCCGCGGACTCGTTTGCATGCAGTGTTGGCTGTCTCTTGGTTTTGATCTCTGTCTCTGGGCCGCCTGCTACTGATGATCAGAGTTGTGGGAATGAAGCAAAGCAGCAAAGAGTCTGGCAGTAAAACCAATACAACAAGCCCAATGATCATTAAAAGCTGTGCAGAGTGGAGGGAGCTGCTGTGCTGGTGATGATTCTCGGACGGATTGACACCGTGTTTATTACAAATAGAAAAATGCTGAATGGTTCATGTTTTTTTTTATCGGACCTAACTCTAAATCTTATACTCTGAAGTGTAAAAAAAAATAAAAAAAATTTGCGTACAAATATTTCTGAGTTGATAATGACTCTAAAATGTGTCATATTTCCATATTTTGAGTCAAATACAGTTTCGAGTTGGACAGAGTTATCTTACTAGTGTCAATCAAACACCGCTGATATGAAAGAAAGCTCCATCTACACTGAAATTGAAGGTAGGGAACGTAAAGGAGTCATCCTAGGTAAGGGAAAGCAGACTTCTAAGCTGGCTACACTGAAAACATTTTTTTGTTGGATGTACTTAATATTATTAAGTCAGGGGATGCACAAGATGATTGAAGCTTAAAACAGCCATTGTGGCAGTTATTCTCGATATCACGAGAAAACAAGCAACCGTTTTCTAACGAGAAATCGACCCAAAGGTAAATATGTTTCACCATGGTTCATCAGGTTCCTGTCAAAATAAATGTATCTAAATCCAGATACATATTTTTAACTTGAGTTGATTTATATTTTAAAGTTGAATGCACTCATTATTCGTTTTGGCTCTTTTCAAACTAGGCTTAATACGGTGCCTCCATATAGAATCACCAGTTTACCTATATTACATGTTTTTGGACTGTAGGAGGTAACTGGAGTAGGTAAGAACCTTATTTCAGTGCAATGACATTACTAATCACCACTCCATCATGCCGCCAAGCTTCCCACAAGAACAAAGTTGCAGCATGTCTGCGCAGGAATAGGCAGCAATGTCTGTGGAAATTAAACTAGGCCTATGTTGCCGCCCCCAATAGCATGAGCCTTTAAGTAATCCTTCAAGTAATCCTTGATTGAAGTCCTTCAAATAAATGCAAAATTATGTCAGAAAACCCATGTTTTTCATAGAAAAAGCGCCCCCTAATGAGTAAAATATGCACTATTACAGTACCAATACGATGTACAGAAGATAAGTCTCCGCAAGATGTTTCATGTGCATTAAATTTGGACTAAATCTTACCAACAGTGAGATTTTATGGCCTGAAAACCTTTGGAGCTAAATCTCCCCTTAGTGTCGAAATAACAATATAACAAACACTGAAAAAAAAAAAAATTTGTTCTTACTTGGCCATAGATAATGAGCTTATGAGAATAAACCTGATTGTTGTTGAGCTATTTAAAGTTTATCTGCGTAATTTATTTAGGCGTGCCTTAACTTAAAATAA